>PITA01008435.1:0-47500 GCA_004023965.1 Spilogale gracilis
CTCTCTCTGTCTTATTTCACTTAGCGTTATACTCTCTAGGTCCATCTGGGTCATTGCAGATAGCAAGATCTTATTCATTTTTATGGCTGTGTAGTATTCTCTAGTATGTATGTATACTCACTCACATGCACACACACACACACACACACACACACACACAACTTTATCCATTACTCTATTGATGAGCACTTATGTTGCTTCCATGTCTCCCATTTTAAATGCATCATTAAACATTGGGGTATATCCGTCTTCTTGAGTTAGTTTCCTCACCTTCTTTCTTGTTACTCAAATAGTTGTTAATATTTAATTTAAATTTCCTTATTGTTTTGAAACTATTTTCTTGTATTATTTTTAGTTGTTATACTAATAAAGATTACATCTTTAACTTGTCCCATTAAAGCACATCTTTAACTTATTCTATTCTACTTTAACTTATCATTTTACTTACTCCAAGCAATAGTATTTTTATTTCATCTTTAATTTTGAATGATAGTTTTCTTCTGTATACAGTACTTGGCTGACAGGTTTTTCTTTCATTTCAAATGTTGTTCCAGTGTCTTCTGGCTCTCATAGTTTCTGATGTAAAGTTAGCCATAACTTTATAATTGTTCCTTTAGTAATTTATTTTTGTTCTCTGGCTTCTTTACTGTTTTCTCTTTATCTTTGGCTGTTAGCAGTTTTATTGTTATGCACGTGAGGGTGGTTTTCTTTGTGTTTATTTCACTTGTTCAGTGAGCTTTTTGCCATTAAATCAATGTTTTTTACTCAATTGAGGAAGTTCTGGGGCATTATTTTTAACAAATATTGTTCATTTCTTCTTTTCCTCCTGGTATCCACTTAGCATATACTGGATCACTTGCTGTTATCCCACAGATCTCTTGAGGTCCTGTTTGTTTTCCTTAATTTTTTTTCTCCTTGTACTCCAGATTGGATAAGTTTATATGCCTGTATCTTTAAGTTTACTGATCTTTGTTTTGCTGTTTTCTCTCTTATTTTGAATCCATTTAGTGATTTTTTAAATTTTAATGTTTTACTTTAAGCTTTAGAATTTTATTTAAAAAAAGTTTCCGTACCTCTACTGAGATTTCCTATCTGTTCATTCATTGACAATATTTTTTCTTCAATATTTGAACAGTTTTTGATAGCTGTCAAGAAATCTGCCTGTTAAAACTAATATCTGGGGACGCCTGGGTGGCTCAGTTGGTTAAGCCACTGCCTTCAGCTCAGGTCATGATCCTGGAGACCCGGGATCGAGTCCCACATCGGGCTGCCTGCTTGGCGGGAAGCCTGCTTCTCCCTCTCTCACTCCCCCTGCTCGTGTTCCCTCTCTGGCTGTGTTTCTCTCTGTCAAATAAATAAAATCTTTAAAAAAAAAAAAAAAACTAATATCTGGTTTGTTCATAGTTTTTGTTCACTTTTTTCTTACATGGTCCACACTTTATTGTTTATTTGCACATCTAGTTATGTTTTTACTTAAAAATTGGACATTTTAACCACTCTGAATTCAGTTATGTTCTTTTGGGGAGTATTGCTTTATTTCCTGTTTTTTGTTTGTTTGTTTTATTTTTGTCCTTTTCTCATCATAGACTACAGACTTACATGCTCTGCTTGTGGTCTGTTTGGTTTCTCACTGCTGCTTTTTGAGACTGGTTCCTTGGAGTGGTCTGTTCTGTTCCTATTTTGTTCCTTGGTTGCCAGTCAAAATTTTAGGTTGAGTTAGAGCTCACTCTGCTTTTCTTTTGTAGATGATTCCTTAATTTTCAGGTGCTCTACCAGTTTTACAATTTATATTTAGACACTTCAAGTCCATTTTACCTCAGTTTTGTGCCACCAGAGATAGTTAGTCTTAGTCTTAGTTAGTTCCAGCTGATATAACAAAATTCCACCAACTAGATGGTTTAAAATCAATCATTTTTATTTCTTATAGTTCTAGAGGTTGGACACTATGGGATCAAGGTGCCAGCATGGTTGGTGTGTAGTGAGGGCCTTTTTCCTGGTTTGCAGATGGCTCCCTCTTCCTGTGTCCTCACATGAAAAGAGGGAAGACTCTGTCTCTAAGGGCACTAATCAAACCATAGGGAATCTACCCTCGTGACCTCATCTAAACCTACTTATCTCTCCCAGAGTTCCCCACCTCTAAATGCAGTCACTCTGAGTTTAGGGTTTGAACATATGAATTTTGGGGAGCACAAACCATTCAGTCCATAGCACACGTTTGGGGGATGCACTCAGTTTCAAAAAGCAACAAGTGTATACATCTTTCTCTGATCTCTGCCCACTTTTTTGACGAATTCCTTGAGAATTTCCCCTAAGTTATATTCAGGTTTTGATCATATTGTTTCTGTGATTCTCCTGCTTCTAGCTTTTCTCCCTTTAAATTTCCCATGCTCTTTCAGTCCTGAATTCTGATCCTAGTACCATGAACTGACAGCGTGGTAGTTTTCTGCTCTTGTGTTTCAACAGCCACAGATATGATGGAGTCCCCTCACACCAGATAGGCACAAAATGGCAATTATTTTTATTTCCAACTGAAATTTTGGGGATTAGCTATTCTTGATGGCTTTTTGGATTTTGTCCAGTGTTTTTAAATAGATTCTTTACCATGTAATTCAGTCTTTACAATTTTTATACATTGGAAGTTTTGTTCCATCATTCATTCCTTCACTATTATTAGAAGTACTCGTACCTTTAGTCTTAAAATTGCATCAACACAAAACCTCTAAAATAAAAATACTGTGACTTGAGTTTTTATACTAAAAATTTAATTTGTGTGCATATTGATAATAGTTTAAAAGTTCATGGAATTCTTGAAGGAACATTTATTAATCACTTTTGACTTTTATGTTTTGTTTTAAAAATTAAAAATACAGCCTCAGAGGCATTTATCTTTCATTCAAAATAGTGAATTAATACCTTTAGAAATAATTCTGAGAATCATTTTATTTCTCCATCCCTAAGAGACTTATATTTGATAAATGTTTCAGTAGTTTTTATGCATAGATTTCTGTGTTTATGTTAGTGTACATAAATTTAGAAGGGTTTCAGTAAAAGTATTGCTATCTGGGATATTAGAGAATTAATTTTTCTGGTTAAGATTTTTTTGATTGCAGAGATTTTATATTTTTAGAGTAGAATTTATATTTTTTCTTTAAGATTTTTCATGAATATAAAAGTAATGTATGTTCATTATAAAATAATTTGAGAATTATAAAGTAGAGCAAAAAAATAAAACGTAGTAAAAGTTACCCATTACCTCACTCACACAATAAACTTATTTATGTTTTAGGATATCATATTCTCTCAGTGTTTGTGTTTTTACACAATTGGCTTCTTAGGGTATATACCGTTGACATATTTTTTTAAAGATACTGTGTAATTTTTCCAAATACTATTTTTAGTGACTGTAGAACATTTTATTCCCTTATAATAATATTCTCTATTTTCTCTTTACCTAGTCCTCAATGTTTAGTCTTTCACATATGCTGTCCTTAGCTCAAACTTAACCAGGATTCCATTATGTAATTATCAGCACAGTATAAAACTTTGTTCAAAATTATTTTACATTTCTGTTTATTTAGTTTAGATTCTAGAAGTAGATTTTTGGGCTAAGAGTATATGTTTCTTAAATGCATCCTATAAAGGTTTTGGTTATTTATACATCATTACCTCTGTATGAGACTGTTCATTTACCCACAACCACCTAGAAAGAAGGTATAATCTTAAAGATTTGTAACTCCACTAGGCAAATATATATATATTTAGATGGATGTGTATTTATTAGATATTATTATTAGGGTTGAACATCTTTTTATAATCATTGATCACTTATATTTTCTTGAATTGCCAATTAATTTCCATTGTTTATTATTCTCTTTGTGTTGTTTGCTTTTTAAAATATTACTTTGATTTTTAGCAGATATTTATGAATTATGGCTATTAATTTCAGATGTTTAGATATGTTTAAAATATTTAAGTATGTTATCAACTGATATTTAAAAATTATTTCATTATTTTATCTTACTGTAGTTGTGATAAACTAATACTATTAATATTAGCTTACCATGTGTGATAAACAAGAATCATCTTGAATGAAATTTTATCATATTATCAAATTTTGGGGGATTTAAAATATCTCATTTCTACATGATTAAATTTCTCTACCTTTTTTCCTTGTTCGATAATGAAATATATTTTTTCCAATTACCATGCTTTCTAATATTTTTAGTAAAGAGATTTTTTTCTTTCTTATTTTAAGGGGTTATCTCCATGAAATACCTCTTTTATTTCTTTGGATACTTTGAAAAGTTCAAAACAAGAATAACAATGATGTAAGAACACATTTGTTGAGTTTTAATGTAATTTATGAAGAACTTTTTTTAAATTAACATAAAACATATTATTTGTTTGAGGGGTACAGGTCTGTGATTCATCAGACTCACACAATTCATATCCTCCCCACTGTCCATCACCTCGCCACCCCATCCTTCCCATCCCCCTCTACTCTAGCAACCGTCAGTTTGTTTCCTGAGACCAAGAGTCTCTTATGGTTTGCCTCCCTCTTTGGTTTCATCTTGTTTCATTTTTCCCTCCCATCCCCTATCATCCTCTGTCTTATTTCTCAGATTCCTCAAATCAGTGAGATCATATGATAATTGTCCCTCTCTGCTTTACTGATTTTGCTTAGCATAATATCCTCTAGTTCCACCATGCCATTGCAAATGGCAAGATTTGGAGGGTGCTGAAGGCTGCATAATATTCCATTATATATATACACCACATGTTCTTTATCCATTCATCTGTTGATGGACATCTACGCTCTTTCCATAGTTTGGCTATTGTGGACATAGCTGCTATAAACAGTGGGGTGCACATGCCCCTTCAGATGACTACATTTGTATCTTTGGGGTAAAACCCAGTAGTGCAATTCCTGGGTCATAGGATAGCTCTATTTTCAACTTTTTGAGGCACCTCCATACTATTTTCCAGAGTGGCTGCAACAGCTTGCATTCCTACCAATAATGTAGGACGGTACCACTTTCTCTGCATCCTTGCCAATACCTGTCATTTTCTGACTTGTTAATTTTAGCCATTCTGATTGGTGTGAGGTGGTATCTCATTGTGGTTTTGATTTGTATTTCCCTGATGCCGAGTGATGTTGAGCACTTTTTCTTGTGTCTTTTGCCCATTTGAATGTCTTCTTTGCAGAAATGTCTGTTCATGTCTTCTTCCCATTTCTTGACTGGATTATTCTTTGTGTGTTGAGTTTGGTAACTTCTTTATAGATTTTTGGATACTAACCCTTTATCTGATATGTCATTTGCAAATATCTTCTCCCATTCTCTCAAGTCATCTTTTGGTTTTGTTGACTGTTTCCTTTGCTATTCAAAAGCTTTTTATCTTTTTTTTTTTTTAAGATTTTATTTATTTGACAGAGAGAAACACAGCCAGAGAGGGAACACAAGCAGGGAGAGTGAGAGAGGGAGAAACAGGCTTCCCTCCAAGCAGGAAGCCCGATGTGGGACTCGATCCCAGGTCTCCGGGATCATGACCTGAGCCGAAGGCAGTCGCTTAACCAACTGAGCCACCCAGGCGCCCTCAAAAGCTTTTTATCTTGATGAAGCCCCCATAGTTCATTTTTGCCCTTGTTTCCCTTGCCTTTGGTAAAGTTTCTAGGAAGAAATTGTGTGCCTGAGGAGGAAGAAGTTGCTGCCTCTATTCTCCTCAAGGGTTTTGATGGATTCCTGTTTCACATTGAAGTCTTTTATCTGTTTTGAGTTATTTTTGTGCATGGTATAGGGAAATGATCCAGTTTCATTCTTCTGCATGTGGCTGTCCAATTTTCCCAACACCATTTGTTAAAAAGATTGTCTTTTTTTCCATCGGACATTCTTTCTTGCTTTGATGAAGATCTGTTGACCTTAGAGTTGAGGGCCCATTTCTGGGCTCTCTGTTCTGGTCCATTGATCTATGTGTCTGTTTTTGTGCCAGTACCATACTGTCTTGATGATTACGGCTTTGTAATAGAGCTTAAAGTCTAGAATTGTGATGCTGCCAGCTTTGATTTTTTTTTTCAACATTCCTATTCAGAGTTTTTTTCTGGTTCCATATAAATTTTAGGATTATTTGTTCCATTTCTTTGAAAAAAGTTGATGGTATTTTGATAGGGATTGCATTAAATCTGTAGATTGCTCTAGGTAGCATAAACATTTTCACAATATTTGTTTGAAGAACTTATTTTAACTGAGAAAAATAAAAGGGAATTATTTTGGAATGTAAATTCATTATTACATATTCAGAAATTCAGAGAGATATATTTGCTAACATAAAAATTGTCTATATTATATGGTAATAGTGATTTGAATATTTTATTACACTTTTATTCACTTAAGATAAAGTTTACATTTGTTAGAAACACATTTTCTGGAATAGATGTTTATATATTTAAAAATTGTAGAGGTCCTGGACTATCTTATTTCAAAAGCAAAGATTCTCTTTGCAAATAAGTATTCCTATAATTTAAAAATTGTATTTGTGCAACCCAGAATTTTATTGTCAGGTGTCAGTGTTAGTAAGAGGTCACTGCATACATAATTCAGAACACCAGGTTGCTTGTTAGAAGTGGTGTGTGTGACTCTCCATATAGCTTTTGTGCTATCCTTGTGCTGTTCCTCAAACACTTTTCATCACTGTTCCAGTGGTTGCTGTATAGGAGATGCCTCATACTCCCTGCTGTTTTTGCTGGTGTATTTGTTTATAGCTAACCTCAGAGATCTTAGTGAGGGAAAGAGATATAGCAGGGCAGCTTGAAGATGAAAAATCAAACATTTCTACCTCTCGAGTTAACTATGATCCTGAAACTCAAGAAAAGGTTAGGGTACCCCAGTGACAGAGTGACCATAGTATTCTTACTCTGTATAAGGACTGACTCACAATGGTAGGCTCTAAGAAGAATTTTGTTCTGCAGATAGCCTTGTGTTTGCAGAATTCTTTAGGAATTTCTAGTGTTGTTGCCAGTTGGTTTTAAATTACACATGTAATCATGCATTTCAGTTATAATTTATTGATCATACCATAATACTCATTATGGACTTGGTGATTGTAACACATCTGTTGCCAAGGTTTTAAAATTTGGAATAATAAAATTTGCTCACTTTGTCCTTTTATAATACCATGTAAACTTCTGTTGTAAATTGGACTTAATACAAGCCATTTATGGTTTTAAATTTTCAAGTTTTCTGATATAGCTCAAATTTTATTAAAGACTTCTAAAACTACACAGATTCATTATAATTTTCATAATGATAAAATTGAGTTTAGATTCTGCTTTAGAATTTAAATATTCATGACCAAGTCTATTGGATAATATAAGACTTTCTGATTACTTTCTGATTACTTTCCCATGTATTATTTTACTTTACTAGTCAGACTGGAGCTTGGAAAAATTGGATGAACTTATGCTGCTTTAGAAAAGGTACCTAGTTAGAAGACCTCTTTTTCCCTAGGTACAAAAGGATTATCCTCACATGTTGTATGAATTCATGAAGTCTTCTGAATTTAAAAATTCACATGTGTAGTCTTTGAGTCACAAACATGAATATTCTAACTTCGTAAGACCTTTGAATACAATATAAATATTTTGTTAAGTAATGATTTTTAGAAAGACTCTAAATGTTTGTAAACATATGAGTTTTAAAAATCCAAGTTTACCCCAGATAATTAGGGATTATAAAAGGATTAAAAGTCTTGGCTGGAGATTGTGATTTACATAGAAATATATAGCAATACTATTTTCTGAATTGAGGGTGTAGGTAGGGAAAGATTATTATTGCTATTGCTAAACAGACCTGAATAATAGGTTGTAATTCATACACAGATGGTTCTTGTAAATTTACACTTTGACATTGGGTGAAATTGATGGATATAAGGCAGCCTAAGGAGTCAAGGAAGAGGTTTTAATATTCTTTTACTCTCAAATTACAGTTTGAAGATGACCTAATTGTCTGGTAGTAGCAGATACATTTAAACCCTTATCCTTTTGTGTTTTTCTTAGATTGAAAGCAAAAAACATATAGGTATATATATTTTAATACAGTTCTATATTTTTGTGAAAACAACAGCTGCCTTTGCTTCATTTGTTCATAAAATTAGGTTAAACTGTGAAATAGTAAAACTTTTATAATTTTTTGGTTAATACACTTGGGTAGAACTAATTTTTATTCAATTGGGAATGATCTGGAAAGGTTTTAAAAAATGATGCTTTTTAGGCATGCATGTCACTGTAAGTACAGCAGGAGGAAAATATAAAATTTTAAACACCTTCATTTCATCTAAAATATAGGTGAGTAATCTAAGAAAGTCACACAAGTTATGAGAGAAGGAGAAGTTTGGTTAATATTAGTCTTCTATGTGGAATAACATTATATTTGCATAGAATAATTTTAAGAGAGTTTTTGTTTAATGTGCATTGAGAATTTAGAAAATGAAACTGGTTTTGGACTTTTCTCATATGCCTTTTTTTTTTTTTAACGGATTAAGGGCCTAAAGGAATAGAGGAAGTGAATGGACACTGATGTTTCAAAATATCTCATTTTGCCTAAAAGCAAGTACCGGCAGATAAATGCCCATAAAGGGATTTCTTTCTTAAGCCCCGTGGATTTTTCCCCTGCACAACTTTTTGTGTGAGTTAGAAATGAAAACCATTCATCTAGTGCCCCAAAGAACGGCCTTATTGAATGGAATAACAGTGTAATGTACCATTGAAGGCAGGATTGAAAGTGATTATCTTGTTAACTCTTGACAGTTACCGCCAGCTTGAAATGGAACCGGCAGGCTTGATTTGCAAATGAATTAGAGCTTTTTCATTTTGTGCCAGGATCATCTTTTTATATTCTGATATGACAGATGCTATGTTCCAGGCTTTTGTTTTTCTTCAGTTTTATACTTGCAAATAAAAAACAAAAGATTATGATAGTCATTTTATTTGCATCTTTTCTCTTGGAGTTTATTCTTTGTGTAGAAGTTTTTAATCTTAGATTTTTCAGAAATTGTTTAAAGACTATTGTTTTTGTCAGAATTAAATTCGATTAATGTAAGTATAGTAGTAATTAAGTAAAAGAAAATAATTTATTGGCTTTCAAAAAGTAGAAAATTATAAAATACTATAGTTAGTAAAAACAGAAAGTTGGCAAAATTTAATAGAATTAGCTACTTTTCTTTATTAACTATTTTGATAAAACTTCCAACTTGGAGACAAGTTTCAAGAGTAGTACAAGAAAGTCCCGTGTATCCTTTATCCAGAGTCACCAGTTGTTTACAGTTTGCCCACATTTGTTTTATCAGCTCTCCCTCCCTCTCTGTCCACACACATATTTATAAATATATTTTCCTTCTGAACCAAAGGAGAGTATATTGGAAACATTGTTCCCTATAAACACTTTAGTGCACATATTCTAAGAACAAAGACATTCTCTTACATAACCATGAATAATAGCATTTGAGAACTCAGAGTTAAAAAAGAAAAGAACATAATCTTGTGATCTTGTGGTGGTTTGTTTTTTTTTTAAAGATTTTATTTATTTATTTGACAGAGAGATCACAAGCAGGCAGAGAGGAGGAAGCAGGCTTCCTGCTGAGCAGACAGCCCTATGCAGGCCTCCATCCCAGGACCCTGAGATCATGACCTGTGCTGAAGGCAGAGGCTTTAACCCACTGAGCCACCCAGGCACCCAATCTTATGGTTTTTAATGTTTTTATATTCGTAAGAAATCAGTGTGCAGGTTTTTTATCCATAATGTCATAATGCTTCTGTTCATATTTCTAATCATCTAAATTAATATGTTAACTTTAGTTCATTGTTTATATATAATCTATTAATCTAGAACCTTGTTTTACTTGTCCAGATAGTTTTTATTTATTTATTTTTAAGATTTTAAAAATTTATTTGACAGAGAGAAACACAGCTAGAGAAGGAACACAAGCAAGGGGAGTGAGAGCGGGAGAAGCAGGCCTCCCACAGATCAGGGAGCCTGATGTGGAACTGAATCGAGGGACTCCAGGACCATCACCTGAGCCGAAGGCACACGCTTAACAACTGAGCCACCCAGGTGCCCCAGATAGTTTTTATTAATGGAGCGTTAATATAATTAATATAGTTAAAACTTGTATGCTCCACTTAATATAAATATTAAGTAGCACTTAACGTGTCTTCCCAGTCTAAGTAATATACATTTTTGTACCCCAAAAGGTCTTTATTTACATACACACATATATTCATATTCTTGTGGCATTTTAATTATCTTTTAATTACTGCTTGAGGATTCAAAATTAGGGTTCTGTACATCCACTGTTATATTTTGTTCTGCTGTACAAATCTTAATAAAATATGAAATTTAAGAATTATTTCCCATTTTATCACTGTGACTTTTCAAAATGAACATTGGTGCTAAGGCCTATTTTATATAATGGGAACTCCAAGCATATCATGTAGTATATGATATGATTTGTTGAGAACTTCTCTAAAAATACCAGATATAATTGTTTTGGCAAGTATCACCAAATTAAACAAGTATTACCCAAGCCTATCGTCTTTGAGTTAAGCAGTGGTAATAGTCTTGGAGGAAAACTGGAATCCGTTGAGTAGAAAGCCAGGCCATTTCTTCATACTGCATCTTTCACTCTATCTTATCCCAGGTTTCCCCGACCAATCTCTCAGTCTCTCTCTTTTACATGGTAGTTAGGTTGGACCATGTTTGCTTGGTGTAGTATGCTTTTATGATATGTTTAAGATTGGCATTCCTTTATATAAAGGGTGACCATTTAATATATTGTTCTGACTTTGATATTTCAAAAGTAAAAGGAGATGCTGTTAATAATTCTGCTGGGATGTCAGAAATAAGCCAGAACTATCTTAGGCAGAAAAGAGCATATCTGATTTGTTACTTCGTTTTCATATCACTTTGTGAAAAGTTGTAGTTTGCTGTTTTTACAGTGATAACACTGTACAGATTTCAATGTTAAAAGTCTTAAATAGTTGTGACCCTATAAAATAACATTTGGAACATTCAGAATGCTTCTTTCCTATTGCCTCATTTGAAACCTGAAACAGTATTATATTGTCTTTTAATAATTCTATTACTTGGTCTATTATAAATAAATCCCTGTAATGCATGAGCTTTAAACATTCTTTTTTAATGTTTAATGTTATGAATTTGGAGGATAGTCCGAAGTACTAAGAATGTGTTTACAATTCATATAGTCCTGTTTTATAAAAATTCAATGCCTGCAAAACTGATTATTCAACGTTATGCTAAATTATCTTTAATTAATGAAGAAAAAGCCATTTTTCTCCAGTGTACTAGAATGTTTCTTTCTGATTATGCCAAGGTTAGTCTTTAGATGGAATAATTAACATTTATCTTTTTTCATGTTACTCCTTCTTTGTCAAACTCTCATTTTAGAAAGAGATGAATGGATGTCATAGAAGACAACAGTTTCTATCTTTTAGTGGTGGTCTTATAGTTATTTCTTTTGTTTATTGTTTTGGTTAGCCATTTTCTTCAGTTTTTCAGCCAATATGTTATATATATAATTAAGAAAATTCTTACCTTTTGATATCTAAAGTAGAATAAAAGCAGATGGGAGAGGTTGACTAAGTTCTCAGGTTTCTAATTTAGCTCTTCTTTGTATTTTGTTGCATCTTTCTGTTCTTAATTTGTCTGTCATTTGCAGTTTGGGTTCTGAGATACTGTCAGTATTATCAGTGATTCTGTCAGTGATTGTCATGAAGTTACCAAAATAATAAGAAAACAAGAAATCTCCATTTATCTCTGTCTACCTAGCCCTAAATTTCCCAAAGTGAAACACCTTGTATGGATGGATTGTCAGCTTGACTGCAAAGGAGTTTAAATGTTTTAGCTGAGTGGTTTTCACATATTTTCTGTGTAGGTCTAGATAGTAAAATTTTAGGCTTTGTGAGCTAAGATGCAAAATTGAGGGTATTACATAAATATTTATATAATGAGAGAAAGTTAATGTCTGTAATTTTTATTGACAAAATTCAAAGGTCATTATTTAGCACATTGTTTTATTATACAAATGTGTAAATGAGAAAAATGGAATTCTTTTGGGGAGATAGCATTTCACTTAATTGGGATTCCGAGTTAGTGATCTCTGTCATCAAAATTGATTACAAAGGTTCATCTGTTATTGCTAATTTGTAATAAGGTTTTAAATAGTTCATCTTTGAAATGTTTTTCATGCCAATAGGTACTGCTAAATACCAATCACAATCCATGAGCATATGATTTTAAATGAACACAGTATTGCTTGGAAGGCATTTATAAAATTGTTAGAATCTTTTCTTGATATTTGCCCTTTAGTTTATTATATTACAGTTTAATCACTTCCAGTTGAAATGGAAACTCTCCTCAGTTGCGCAATTAAATGGGTTTGGAAGTACGGAAATTTTCTTTGTACTTGCTCAAGGTTGAAAAATGGTACTGAAATTGTAGTTTGAACTTGGAAAATATACTCCTTCGAAGGTGTATGGGAATGGAGATCTTGTTTTTTAACTTTTGACAAAAGGGGGACTGTAGAAAACAGGTTGACATTATTTTGTGACCCAAACAACATCAGTTGTGACTAAAGTGACTTTATTGCAGTGTAAATTTTGCATGTGAGCACTCTTTACCTTGCAATTTTCAGCTGAATTAATTAAGAAACATTACCAAGTCTACTTTTAAATCTAATTTCCAGGGGGCGCCTGGGTGGCTCAGTTGGTTAAGCGACTGCCTTTGGCTCAGGTCATGATCCCGGAGACCCGGGATCGAGCCCCACATCGGGCTCCCTGCTCGGCGGGAAGCCTGCTTCTCCCTCTCTCCCTCTCCCTGCTTGTGTTCCCTCTCTCACTGTGTGTCTCTCTGTCAAGTAATTTCCAAAGCTGTCCAGTGTTTACTAAAAATGTTTGAGGGCAGTTCTCTTTTAGAAAGTTTCAATCTTGATCCTTTTTGTAAAAACTCACAATAAAACTTTACCACTATTCAGATATCAAAGTGCTATGTATTAGAGCAATCTGGATATTCAACTTTTGTTTTGTCAGAAATTTATAAAATAGACAATGGACAAATCCACAAGAATAAATGAGGTTCATTGTTGACAAGACTGCTTTAATAACACATTGACACATTCAAATATTTTCAGAAAATATTTGCTGATGAATAATATAGTGAATAACCATAGGCTTTAATTTTTTCACATATGCTTATATTTTCACAAACTTTTTAAGTTTGTCCAGCTAAACCTCTCTGTCCTATACATATATATATTTTTAAAGATTTTATTTATTTATTTGACACAGAGAGAGATCACAAGTAGGCAGAGAAGCAGGCAGAGAGAGAGAGGAGAAAGCAGGCTCCCTGCCTAGCAAGAGCCTGATGTGGGCCTCCATCCCAGGACCCTGAGATCATGACCTGAGCCGAAGGCAGAGGCTTTAACCCACTGAGCCACCTAGGCGCCCTGTCCTATACATATTTTTAACCAGGATGATCTGTAACATACTTTAGCATATTTCACATCAGGTTGTACTGAATTAGTGTTTTCTCAAAATGATTTTCCCATTCCACATAGAGTATTAACAGAGGCTAATTTTCTAGTTACTTCAAATAAGAGAAGCACTGACTCAAACAACTAAGCAGTATCACTAACATCTAGATTCTTAAGAGCTGAGGAAAACCACCCCCCCCAAATTATTTGATGTGTCTTTGACTATTGATGATATTCCCTATGTCCTCAACTTTTTGAGTTACTGTTCTTGCTGAAAGGCTAATCACTTTAAACAAGTTTATTTTCTCTGAACACATTTCTGTGGTTGCTGCTGTCAAACGTGATTTAATTAACTCATCATTGTTGAATGGCTTTTACTAATTGGCTGACAAATATACTACTCAAACTCATTTTATGTTTTTGTGAAGAAATTCTGCTGTGATGAGATATTCCATTTTAAATTTTCTAAATTTTCTGACTGTTGTTTGTTGTGAAGACTTCTTAGTTTGGAAATGTCAACATTTATTCTTTAAGCACAACTATAGTGTCATTGTATATTAAATACATTGCATTGCTATTTAATTTGATAAAATAATCTACATGCCCTGGTGCCTTAAAAATACGTCATTTAAAGTCCCTTTTCCCCTTCTCTTCTTGTTCTGACATGGTTGGAATATATTGGTATTAAAACAAAAATTAAATGTTATATTGCAATTCATGAAGCCCTTCAAATTCTGTTGAGTTACACACTGCATTGTTGTGCCCAAGTTGTGAGACCCCCAAAAAAGACCACCGGAGACCAGAGTCAAAGCCAAGCGGCAAGGGTCGTTTATTGTCAGGTTCGAACCTGGGCCTCTGTGCGGACGTTACCAGTCATGCTCAGAGACCCTGAACAGCAAATTTTTCAGCTTTTTATAGGCTGGCCCAAACAAGTCTAGGACCACTTCCTTTTGCAGTATCTGGGGGCCTCCCAGAGTTTCAAGGACATGAATAGGGGAGGGGGTGGCCAAGTAATGCCGAAGCAAGCAGTTTTACAGAAGCGAGATGGCATAAATCTTGCCGTTACAGGTCATAAGTTTCTCAGCCTTGCGTTACAGGTCGCAAGTTTCTCAGCATCACTTTGGCTTTTGTGCTCTGAGCAGCAGTGCAAATCAGTGAGACTACTACATATGATCTCTGTTGTAACCATTCAACTGACCATTGTAGCACTCAAGTAGCCATAGAAAACTAGAGAAGTGAGTGTGGTGGTGTTCCCACAAAACTTTATATATTGACCAAAAAATTAGGACTTTAGTAATTTTTACATATCATAAAATACTATTTTTTTCCCCAACCATTGAAGAATGTAAAAAAAAAACTAGTCTGTTTCATGGGCTGTACAAAAATAGGTGGCAGGCTGGATTTGGCCCATGAGCCATAGTTTGCTGACTCCTGATTTGGACTCTGAACTGAAGAGAATTGTTGGCAACACTCCTGGCCTTCAAATACTACTAATACGTATTTCATGGATAGTGCCCATGAATTGAATATGTTATTTTTTTATTTTATATAGTCAAATATAAAACCATTTTTGATTAAGTAAGTCCTAGAAGAATCTTCATTTGTACTTTCACCTTATATGAATGAGAAAAAACAAAAATCTTTCTTAAATGCAGGGCTATTTCAAGCCTGCAGGACTTAACACATGCCATTCCCTCCTGTCTACATGTGAACGAACTATCCTCACTGAGCTTAGATTCTATTAGAAAAGACTGAAAGTAAACAAATAAATACAGATTATGCAGGACTATTGGGTAGCTTACATAATAAGTGGAACTCTGAAAAACCAGGTTATGAAAATGAACAGGAATTAAGATGGCCATATCATTATAGCTAATAGATGAGCACTGGCCACAGCATCATTGCTGCCATTGGACTTGCAGTTTATCATTGCTACTATCATCTAGAATAATCTTTGTGTTGTTGTTCTTAATTTAGTCTTGATTCGAAGTTCCCAGAATTATCCTTGTCTTCCTATACTTGCATTACTTTAGAGTTAAAGCTCACCTAATTTGGAGGGGTATTCAGATTCTGGGTAGCTTAAAAGCGTGAGATCTACTGTAGAAGTGAAATGGTGAAATGGCAGTGAAATAAGATGAAGAATTCCTTGATTTTCTAAACTAGATCTTGTATTCCTTTTATTGTATCTCATAGGTCCCTGTACGCTTCACAGTACTTTTGAAATGTTATTCATGTAACAGTTACAAATTTAGCTGTTTGTGTGTTAGTTGTGTGTGATTCATGCCTGTCTATAAACTCCTTGCAGTCCAGTCTGTTCCTAATCCCTGACCCTTAGGACAGAATCTGACCCAAAGATTATGCTCAGTAGTATTTGAGTGAATAAATGATGGAGGCAGGGGGACCAAAACATGACGGTTTCAGTGGAAAGGCATTGAAGAGTTTCAGGCAGGGAAATGATATGATCTATTCTTATATGACTAGATTGTATTGTGTGCATAGGAGGAAAACAACAGTGGATGTGAGGGACATGATTATAAGGGAATGAGGACAAGATTAGGCCAGAGGTGATGGCAGTTGGACTAGGATGGCAGCAGTTTATATAAGTAAAGACAGATAGTGTCTAGGCTTACTTAAGAGGTAGAATCAATAGGACTTAGTGGAAGATTATACAGGTAGGAACAGAGAGAAGAAAGGAAGGAGGTGGACTCCCAGGTTTTTGACTTGAGCAACAGGATGAGTGATGGGACTCCTTTCTCAAACAAGAAATACTGAAAAGCACCATCTTTTTTTTTTTTTTAAAGATTTTATTTATTTATTTGACAGACAGAAATACAGCTAGAGAGGGAACACAAGCAGGGGGGAGTGAGAGAGGGAGAAGCAGGCTTCCCGCTGAGCAGGGAGCCCGATGTGGGGCTTGATCCCGGGTCTCCAGGATCATGACTTGAGCCGAAGGCAGTTGCTTAACCAACTGAGCCACCCAGGCGCCCCGAAAAGCACCATCTTTGAAGGAGGAAGTTAAGAGTTCAGTTTTTGACCCACTTTTGGGTTTTGTTTTGGATTTTTGAGACAACCAAACAGAGGTAGCAAATAGGCAACTGGATAGTGCATCTGGAGCCTCTGAAGACTATACTTTTTTTTTTTTATCGTTTGCCTATAGATTGATATTAACGCTGTGCATGAGGGCATGGTGGATTAGGAAAGTATCACACAAGATGAGGCACTGGGAATGAGGCTTGAGAAGCTCTAACTTTTGATGTCTGAAGAGAGGAGCATGAACCTACAAAGGAGACGCAAGGAGTCATTTTTTGAGAAAAAGTATGGAAAGCCTGAATAATGTAATATCATAGAAGACAAGGGAGGACAGGGTATGCAGGAGAGAGTTTGACAATAACAAATGCTTATGAGAAGTGTATAAAGAGAAGGATAATAAAATGGATTGGGCAACACAGGGAAAATACTGTTGATTTTAGCAAGAGTAATTTTGGGATGTAATGGGTGGTAAGAATGTGGAGACATAATGTGTATACAGTTTTTCAAACACTTTGACTTAGGGAAGCAGAGAAGTTAGTAGGATGGTATCAGAGGAAGTCGACTCCAAACCAAAGTCCTCTATGTGATCTTTCAGACTGAACCATAGGCATTTCTGTTTCTAGGCCAGGTGCTTCCATCCATAGTCTTCCTTATTGGGAACTGTGGCAGTTTTCACTGCGATTCAGTACTTTTCCATTCTTACTCCTTCCCTCCTCTCCCTCCCCATGGTCCACTGTTCTGTAGAGAGGCACAGGTCTTTTGTGGGGCTCCTCAGCTGTGAGATGAGTCCACCTCCCCTCCATTTCAGCCCCGTGTTCCCACTTCCCCTACCTGATCCTTGCCCATGCTGTTCTTCATGGGAAAAGTGGACCATTAGAAAGCAAATGCTCCTCCTTGCTTGGCAAATTACAAGTAAGTGAATAAAAGGTTTTGATTGTTACTTTCAGTTTGACTTGTTGGTCTTAATTAACAACCTCAAACTCTGATTGTACCATAGTAACAGTCCAGGGCAGGGAAACAGAACGGGTAATTGAAGGTCCTTGAAGAAGCCAGAGGAGCTGATTCCAGAGCCCATATGGTATGGTGGCCTTATTAGAAGGAACCTCCAGTACCACCTCCCTGAAGTATTTCCAGGACTTTCCTACCCATAGCTTCCATTGCTTTCCTCCCTCCAAGTCCTTTACCTCATAGCTTCATAAATTTAGAAGGCTAATATAGTATTTATAATATTTTGTTGTGTTCATTACTTTTCTTGTTTTATAATGAGACCTTCTAATTCTAATTTTGTGAACATTAACTAATATTAGTGATATGTAAACAAAATTGTTCTGCTCCTTCTTGCTTGGCAAGTTACAAGTAAGTGAATAAAAGGTTTTGATTGTTACTTTCAGTTTGACTTGTTGGTCTTAATTAACAACCTCAAACTCTGATTGTACCATAGTTCCATATTCCAAGACCAAAAGACCATCTTTAATGTGTACTTGGGGAAAGTTAAGGTTTGATTGCCATTCCATACCAAGAATCCATGCGTACCAGAAAGGTTATCAAAAGTTTCATGTGGTAACAAAAGGTTTACTTAAATAATTAGCCTGGGCAAGGGATACATACATAGAAGTCACATCAAATGATTGCTGAATATTAAGTACTGGACTATGGAGAATTTTCTATAAGTGCAGTGCAGTTGATAACCACAGATGTAATATACTTTCTATTCAAATAGGGCTTATATGGCCCATTGCATGTGAGATTTTGTCATTTTCTTCTGGCATGATGTTAAAGCACAGATTCTGGAAGGATCATGTGCAGGAGTCCTTTCGCTTAACTGGTGAATGAGGCCAGCTGACTTCTCAGCTTTTTATCTCAAGAGTGGCTTTGTTTCCTTCTGCTTAGAATGTATTGAGCAATGCTTATGAAGTGCCTGCATAGTAATAATGATATTGATAATAATTAGTAGTATATGCTAAATATAATCTGCTAAGTACTTTACGTACATTATTGGTTTCATTACTAAGGCTATTTCAGAGTTCCTAGTAGAATTTACCCATTGAATGTCAAGGAGTGACTGTAAGTGAAGAGATGTATGAAATTATGAACATAGCAGAAATGGGAGTTTGGTTCTTGCACAATAAACATTTAGAATTTGAGGGTGTAGTGATTAAGAACATTTTAGATAGGCAAATGCATTAGCAAAATCATGGAGGTGATATGAAGTGGTCTGAGAAGAGGTACATTTTGGATAATAGTGGAAGATTTTTAAGTAGATATTGTATGTTATAAGCAGAAACATCAACTTAGGGTATGAAGACATTGTTAGGGAGAAGAGTATTGGAAGAATTTTGGTGTAAAGTGATAGGGTCCAAAACTAATATAGACAAAGTGGAAAGGAAGGGAATATATGGCAGAACTTGGACCAACTTGGATCAGTTATTGAAAGGTTCACCATTTTTGTTTGTCTCATGCATTGTGGGCATAAATATGTTTTGTTATCTCTATTCCAGTTTCACATTCTCTGACTTTAAATTGAATTCATCCATATCTTACATAATAATGCCCCAAATTTAGGAAGATTCTATTGGTATTAAACACTGTAAATGGTATAAAAATGAACAAAATCGTAGATTTGAGTCTTTAAAGAGAACACTGAAGGTTAACAGACAGGTACACGGATAATTTATGAGAAAGTGTTTCAAGCATGTATAGAACAGGAAAAATGGGGGCTGAATATAGATCTAACTTTATTTTATCTAAAACAGCAGATAGTGTTTCCATTGTAAAAGAAAAAGTATGAGATTTGGATTCAGGTAGAGCAATTTTGGCCATTTTAGCAAGTTACTTTCTTGCCCTACACTGCAAAGCCCTTATTTACAAAATGAGGATAATGTGTTACACCAGAGTTGCTGTGAGGATTTTTTTTTTAATACCTATTTTTTTAAATGGATTAACAGTAATGTGTTTTCATGGAGGAAAGTTTAGAAAACGCATAAGAGAATCAGACTTTTTAATTATTATTTATTTATTTATTTATTTATTTATTTATTTATTTGAGAGAGAGAGCATGAGAAGGGAGAGGTCAGAGGGAGAAGCAGACTCCCTGCTGAGCAGGGAGCCGGATGGGGGGGATGGGGGACTCAATCCCAGGACTCCAGGATTATGACTTGAGCCGAAGGCAGTTACTTAACCACCTGGGTCACCCAGGCACCCTCATGAGAGAATTAGAATGAACATAAACATCACTCAATATGCATATATAAAACTTTTTTTAAGCAGGCGCCTGGGTGGCTCAGTGGGTTAAAGCCTTTGCTTTCGGCTCAGGTCATGATCTCAGGGTCCTGGGATCGAGGCCTGCAGAGAGCTTTCTGCTCAGTGGGGAACCTACTTCCTCCTCTCTCTCTGCCTGCCTCTCTGCCTATTTGTGATCTCTCTGTCAAATAAATAAATAAAATCTTAAAAAAAAAAACACTTTTTAAAAGCAACTCTGACATACAATTCTGTAATGTGCTCTTTTTTAAAACTTAATATGCCATAAGAACATTTTCATGGACATACACAACTGTCTCAAAATTTTAATTGCTATATGGTTTTCTGTTGTATGGATATAGTCCTGTTTTATTTCATAATTTGCCATTATTAGACATTTAATTTTCCTCAGTTTGTTTTGTATTAAATACAGTAGAGTGATTAATATCTCATGAATGTATCACTGAAATAAATCCAGAGAAGTAAAACCAGGCTTTATGTGTATTATTAGAATTTGAACATTTTCCCATTGCCCTTTGGAAAACTTGTATTATTTTCTGCTCTCATCAATAGGAGATAAGGGTACCTGATTCCACACACCATTGCCAACACTGGAAACATTATCATTCATTTTAATATGTTTGCTAGGTGAAAAATGGCATTTAGTTTTTTATCCTGGCGATCTGTGCACTCTAATATTTTTCTTTTTGTGAATGTTGTGAGAATTTAATGCGATGAGAAATCGATGAAAAGATTCAGCACCTGGCAAATACTAGCCAATTATTAAGGGTCAGTGTTCATTTTACTTAAATCCTTACCGCTTTGCAGCTTTAGTTCCAATCATGGTGCCAGTTAGGGAGTAGGAGAATACTGTAGAATCTTGTTTCTTTGTTTAGACATTGACAGTAATAAATTCTCTCTTGATAAAATTTGGGCAATGAACTCTGGCTGCTTGGTTTCAAATCTACCTTTTGCTAGCAGGGAGGGTGTACTGTGTGATCTACCTAACTTCTCTCAGCCTCAATGATCTCATCTAAGTTGTTTTATAGTTAAGTTATAAGGATTAAATGAACTAATTCATGTAAAGCACTTACTACAGTGGTTGGCAAATACTGTTTCATATTTCCTCAGAAGTAGAATTTGTGAGAAGGTCAGTTTACTTAGGCAAATAATATGATCAAAGATTTTTACGTGCTGGGAGGGGAAAAGAGGTCTTTAGGAAATGGCAAATAGTTTGATTTGACTGAGAATCTTGAATTCTAGACTGAGTAGTTTATTTTTATTCATTAAACAAAGACAAAATTTTGGGAGTTTATTTCCTAGTACTATTAGGTACTTACCTGCTTAAAGTCATAGCTTAGTTTTTGGTTTCCTGATAGAGTATCAGGTTTGTTACATAGGAAACCATCACAGGAATGACAAAGAGCATCAAAATATGTTAATACTGTGAATAATCAGTTTCTAAATTATTGAAAATTTGCTTTTCTTGGAGAAATGTATTCCTGTTGCATTTTCTCTCAGTGAAGATATTGTTACTTTCCATTTGGGGTTATTGATTCTGTATTCCATATAGGTAGATACTGCTTTTATGAAGTTACTGGGATACAGTGTTATGATAATAGACTTTCTTGAAAGCAGAAATTTATTTTTAATAGTATTTAAATTTAAAATATTATGAATGATAATGAAACTTTAAATTATTTAGATACAAGTTTATATTTATATAAATATAATAAATGTATATGTTTAAATTATTTAAGTACTAGAGGTGAAGTGTACTGATTTATTTCCCCTTTTAGAAATTATTTAACCCCATTCCACTTAGTGAAATTAACGTTACATAAAATTCATAAATGATTTTTAAATCTAATGATCAGTTATTATATTTTTATACCCCAGTTTTATTTAGAGTTAGAAATCTGAAACAAACCAAATGTCAAACAGTAATGGATAGTTAATGCATTATACATCTATGAGCAGAATAGTAGGTAAACAGTAAAATCTTACATATAAATATATTTATTAGCACCTGAGAAGCTATTTATAACATAATATTAAGTAGTGAAATATCTGAAGCTATATAGCAGAAATCAATGATGATCCCATTTTTGTAAGAGAAAAGTAAGTGTATTTTTGTGTGCATAAGAATGGAGGAAAAAAAGATATGCTAAGATATGATGTTGGCTGATAGAATTTTAGGTGATCATTGTTTTGTTCTTCATTAGAACCAGAAGTGATTTTGAATTTTTCTATAATAAGCATCTATTTTTTGCAGGGCTACTGCTAACCTATATGATACCTTTGTGCATATTAGGAAAAGAGGTCCCTTCTTCCTGTGGATGCAGGACCAAACCAGGATGTACTACTTGGATGCATAGAGCTTTTAGCTGCCACTGCCCATTAGGGTTTTTTTCCTTTTTTCCTCCATAATGAACAGCATGCACAAATGTACATGATGACCTTGAAAACTTAAAAAATAATAATTATTTAAAATTAAAGACTTAACAGGTCAGGGCACCTGGGTGGCTTAGTTGGTTAAACATCTGCCTTCGGCTCAGGTCATGATCCCAAGATCCTGATGTTGAGTCCCATGTTGGGCTCCCTGATCAGTGGGGAGTCTCCTTTTTTTCCCTTCTCCCTCTCCCCCCCATTCCTGCTTTCTCATGTGCTGTCTCTCTCTTGCAAAAATAAATGAATAACATCTTTAAAAAAATAAAGACTAACGGTAATATGACCTTTTCATGTACCAATCTAGGCAAGTGACTCACCTTACTTGACCTCTATCAGGTTATGTGGGACCTTTGAGCTCACTCTTCCTACCTCTTCTTTTCTACTTTACCTAGTCTGCTCAAATGCAGTCAGTCCTCCAGGATCCAGCTAAAGTTACCTCTTTGAAATATTTCCCAAATATTCTAATATATATGATAGTTTCTCCTTTTTCTGAACTTGAGCTGAGTCAACAACATGGATTGAAAGGGGTGGTGGGGGGCGCCTGGGTGGCTCAGTTGGTTAAGCCACTGACTTCAGCTCAGGTAATGATCCTGGAGACCCAGGATCGAGCCCCACAACGGCTCCCTGCTCAGCGGGAAGCCTGCTTCTCCCTCTCTCACTCCCCCTGCTTGTGTTCCCTCTCTTGCTGCTGTGTTTCTCTCTGTCAAATAAATAAAAAAATTTTTTTTTTAAAAAAGGGGGTTCGGGGCACCTGAGTGGCTCAGTTGGTTGAGCCACTGCCTTCAGCTCAGGTCATGATCCCGGAGACCCGGGATCCAGTCCCGGCGGGAAGCCTGCTTCTCCCTCTCTCACTCCCCCTGCTTGTGTTCCCTCTCTTGACTGTCTTTCTCTCTGTCAAATAAATAAAATCTTAAAAAAAAAAAAAAAAAGAAAGGTAGTGGTGAATGGTTGCATCTCACCTGCTAACTCAAGACAACTGGCAGTGACTCCTTAGCACAGTGTTGAAAAAGATTCTTGAGCTGTGGCTGGGCTCAGTGGAAAAGAGGGTTGTCATTGATTATGAATGTTGATCCTGCATGTGGGAAATAACAAATAGGTAGCATGTTCACATGCGTTTTCCCTGCCTGGTGTGGACATTAACTATTTCATGTAATAGTCTTGGTTTGACAATGCTGTTTTAAATACCTAAGGCATAGATACCATATCTTAATACTTGTTTTTTTGTTGTTGTTTTTTTTTGTTTTTTTTTTTTTTGACAGAGAGAGAGATCACAAGTAGGCAGAGAGGTAGGGAGAGAGAGAGGAGGAAACAGACTCCCTGCTGAGCATAGAGCCCGAAGCCGGCCTCTGTCTCACTACTCTGAGATCATAACCTGAGCCAAAAGCAGAGGCTTTAACCCACTGAGCCACCCAGGCGCCCAATACTTGTATTTTTTGTTGATGATGTTTGGTTATGTTACTCCTACTGTTCTGTTATCTGCTCAGAATTTATTGTGGAGAAAGGTGTAGAGTGCTCAGTAAATAAATTTCTCTTGTTTTTCATTCTTGATGTTCCAGGTCTCTTTCAAGTATAATTTCCCTTGTATCTGAAGCATTCCTTTTAGCAGTTCTTTAGATCAGATCTGTTGGTGATGAAATCTCTCACTTGGTCTTCTTCTGAAACTGTTACCTAGAACACAACTGCAAAAATATTGAAATCTCTTTCTTTCCTTTGTGAACCATTTCTGTGAGCTTCAGAGTTTACCTGAATGACTATAAATGGCTTAATTGATACATACCAACTAAGTGTTCAGCTTCTCTCTACAGTAAGCTTAGTGTGTATAATATGTCCTTAGCTGTTTAATGTGGTTAGTGAATGCTCACTAATATTTGTAAAACTAAGTAAAGACTCTTTTTTTTCCCCTTGAAGTCCTGGAGTTAGTTTATTTAGTTCTTTAAATTAAATTAATTAAAATATAATGTATTACTGGTTTCAGAGGTACAGGTCTGTGATTCATCAGTCTTTATAATACCCATTGTTCATTACTTCACATGCCATCCTTAATGTCCATCACCCATAAACTAACTAAAAGACTCTTAAAAAAGAGAATAGTACATGTAAAATTCAGTAACCATGCCATATTTATTTGTGCAAATAATTTGTAAATTCTAAAGCAGAATTTATTGCAAATAATAATCAGTCAGATAAAAATCTACTTGTAAAATGCAAACATCTGAAAACTATGATTCTGAATTGCGGTAACATAAGAATATATCTTTAGAGTCAGTGATTTGCAAGATGGTCTGTAATCAGGAGAAAAATGTTGAGACTTCTAACCAAACCTGGTAAGTTGAAATTGGCAAATTCTGGAAAGATCTTTTTGGAACTTAGAACTGATATTCTGTATATTTCTTTTGTTTGCTTAGTTGGTTTTGAGAAAGAAGGAGGGACAGAGGAAGAGAATCTTAAGCAGGCTCCATGCCTAATTGGAGCCCACACAGGGCTTTGATGTCAGGATCCTGAAGTCATGACCTGAGCTGAAATCAATGATTGGACACTTAAACGACTGAACCATCTAGCTACCCCATCTGTATGTTTCTTATTGGGATTAAAATGTAAAAAGCATCAGATAATTGAGAAATTATTTTTCCTTACTTTTTCAACACATGTTGAAACACATTCTGCTCTTGTCAAAGAGATCAGGGTATTAGAATGTGCTTATGCCAGGATATACATGGTATTTTTATTGGATGCCAGCAATTGAACTAAGCCTATTGTACATTTCTGTTATTTGAAAAGTAGACTGACTTTCATTAATAGGTATTATAGTTGAAACCAATATTAAAGTGATTTAAAAAGCTAACATCTATAAATATATTTCTTGATTTTGAAAGTGGAATGCAGTCAATTGTTTCTGTATTAGTTTGTCATATTGAATCAGTATTTACTGAGTGACATATATATATACTGATTATATTTTTAATTCTTTATTTGAATTTAAGAATGGAAAAATTAGAGAATATCTATAACTTGACAAAGTTATTTAGTAAGTACTAGAGTTAGAATTTGAATCCATGTTCTTCTTAGATTTATCTATCACCGAATTTTTCATTAGTAACATTTGATACATAACATACACATATAAAAATTTATTAGTGATTATTTGAGATGGGAGGTATATATACTTTTATAATTTATAGCTCAATCTTTTAAAAACCTTGTCTGCCATTATGTAAAAAACTCATGTAGATTTTGCTTTATGAGAGAGATGATAAAAAATTAATTTTGATAAGAATCTCTTATTATAGGAAACTGCAGCATAGTAATCTTTTAAAAGTGAATAATATACTTAGTTCATGACAAGAAAAAGTCCTGTAAAATTTTTTATTTAGAAGTTACCACGTTTTACATAATTACTGTATGTGTTCATATTTATATGGAATAATATATATGCATTATTGATTATAAATATATTTAATCTTTTATTTCTTAAAGACTTGGTCAGTGAAATGATCCTTTAATGCTTCTTTAGTTAGTTACCCTCATTATGGTTTCTGAGTATTTTATAACTTAGTACCCACTGGATTTTGGCTACTCTATGAAATGGCTTTGGTGTATATTTTTTTTGTTATTTTTCTACTCTCCACCTACAGGAGTCATTTTCCTTTTGAATGTCCTTTATTTATTTAATTTGTTTTTAAAATGTTACTTTCATAAGTAAATCCCTAATAGATTTCAGATGTAATAAGGAATAATGGGAAAAATCATTTCTTGGGAGAAGCAAGTAATTAAAAAAAAATTTTAGTTTATATTTTGTAGGTATACAAGCAAAACATTGAGAATGAAGAAGAATGCCTTCATCAGAGGAATAGAGTTTTAAAATTTATGTATTATTGTTAATTGTGACTCTGTGACCTGATTCCCTTAGACCATTATAAAACCTAAATGATAACTTTGGTATAATTGTTCCTATATGAAAAACAAACCAAAATATTGGATCTCTTCCTAGTAAGACTGGTTCTAAAAAATCTTACTGTATTTGTTTGGAATTTTTTTTTTAAAGATTTTATTTATTTGACAGAGAGAAACACAGCCAGAGAGGGAACACAAGCAAGGGGAGTGAGAGAGGGAGAAGCAGGCTTCCTGCCGGGCAGGAAGCCCGATGTGGGACTCGATCCCAGGTCTCCGGGATCATGACCTGAGCCGAAGGCAGTCGCTTGACCAACTGAGCCACCCAGGCGCCCCTGTTTGGAAATTTTTTGAGGTGATATAAGCTTTATCATAGCTACAGTTTCTGGATTTAGAACATGCTTCCTTTGGCAAAATAATGAAATGTTTGCTACAAAGTTAAATTAGTATCCTTTTTAAAATTTTTCTTGCCTGCCATGTCATGATTGATGCATGGCATCTTTCTCCTGGAAAGAGACCCAACATTAAAACTGACAGGTGCCTGAAGGTTTATTTAGGACAACCTCAGCCTTGTCCCAGTTAGTTTCAAAATGTCTGCCTTATACGTGTTGAGCCACTGCATTTCCTGCATTAGAGCCTCGTGTAAGGCCAACATTACTGTCTGTGCTGCCTCAACTACAAATTGGATGAACAGCCCGTGACACTTTTTCAATATTATTACATTAAACCAAGTGGATTTTGATTGATAACCTAATATTCAACTAATGCAAAACATCAATCATGGCAAGTATATTAATTATTTAATATTGCAGTCTAATTCAGAAATCGATGTGCTGCATGAGAGGAAGGGAAACTCATGGTTCCCAGAAGATTTAAGACAGGGAATGATTAAAAAAAGACCTGCTGTACTCCTGTGTGTTAGTTCGATACAAATCTTTATTCATTTGCCAATAATTTCTTCCCATTTTCCACTTCAAGACCATTTTATCAGTTTTGAGACCTATAATTGAATTAAGTCTGCTTTCAGCACAGGGCAAAAGGAGTTGCACAAATATTGATGAAGTCATGACAGGGACAACCCAAGAGACAGACCACTAAAGAGGACAGGCTTTATACCATTTGTTGCAGGATCCCTCTGTCAGTGTCTTGGATCTTGCCTATTTAAAAAAATTCATTAAGGCTTTTGGAACTACTTTAAGACTTTCATATTTAAATATCTATTATGATAACAGATTTCAGTAGTACATTACAATTTATTATCTTTTTAGTACTCCTTCATATACAGTATCTTGCTTCTTTTGTCACATTGGTGGACAATCTTTGCTCAGAGAAGTCAGATTATTACCAAGCTCGTGCAACTATTTTGTAGTATAGCTTAAATTTTAGTTTAGGTATTCTGCTTCTAGAACCAGAATTGTGTATCATGCTGTCTTGTGTAGTATTATGTACTCCTGATGTTTTATTTGTGTTGTTTTGAGATGACCCCTCTTCCTTCCTTATCTTTCTACCCCAGGTAAAATTAAAGAAAACTGATTTTCATGGAAAACTTGTTGAAACTTTGGTGTCCCAGACTATCATACACATTGCATTTTAGGAAAATGCAAACCTTCTGGGTATACATAAAAATTTCTTGATCTATTGTATCTTCTACTAGACTAGAATATCCTTTTTTTTTTTTTAAGATTTTATTTATTTATTTTACAGAGAGAAATACAGCTAGAGAGGGAACACAAGTGAGGGGAGTGAGAGAGGGAGAAGCAGGCTTCCTGCAGAGCAGGGAGCCCAATGTGGGGCTCTCTCCCGGGATTCAGGGATCATGACCTAAGCCAAAGGCAGCCAACTTAACAACTGAGCCACCCGGGCGCCCCTAGAATATCCTTTTTCATATATGTCTCTTTCAAAAAATGTGTATGTAGGGGCGCCTGGGTGGCTCAGTTGGTTAAGCATCTGCCTTCCGCCCGGGTCATGATCTCGGGGTCCTGGGATTGAGCCCCACATCAGGTGCCCTGCTCAGCGGGGAAGCTGCTTCTCCCTCTGCCTGTTGCTTCCCCTGCTTGTGTTCTGTCTTTCTGTGTTGCCTAGTAGTTATTCCTTTTACTATCCTTTTTTTGGAAAATTTTTTGAATCCTTTTGTTTTATGTATCTCTTTGTAAATGACACATTACTGACTTTTGTTCCTTACCAAACCTGAGACTCTTTTCTGGCATTTTGATTCTACATCTCCGCAGGTGAAATTTCTTTAGTTTTCTTTTTAGTTACTAATTATTTAGATTTTAATAATTGTGTTCTAAGTCAGCCTTTACTCGCTTTATCTGATCCTGTATTTCTCTTCTTATTGCATTGCATTCCTCAGAACTTCTTTCAAATAATGTCTTTTGTGGTGAATTTCCTGAGATGCTGTAGGCTGAGAATTTCATTTTCCCTTCAATTTAAGTAATAATTTATTAGTTATATATAAATTCTAGGTTCACAGTCCTTTTCCTTTAACACTTTTCCTTTAACACAGTTCTTACTACTTATCTTACAGTCTAGCATTAGTGTTGAGAAGTTTGATGTCAAGTTGTTCTTCCTGTATGGAGGGGTACACTTGTTCTTTCTGGAAGCTTTTAGCCTTTGCTCTTGATCTGTAACAGCCTTAATAATCCTTATATTATGCTTTGCTGTGGATTTTCACTTAACTGTCCTTCTCACTGCTCTGTGTACCCTTTCAGTTTAAGATTTGAATAATTCTATATCTGGAAATTTTTTGTTTTTTATTTCATCAGATATTTTTTCTTTTTTGTTTTGTCTTTGCTTTCCTTCTGGGATTCCCATTATTAGATATTCACACATCTATTCCTCTTCTTAACTTTATCTCTTGTTTGTTCTGTCTTTTCATCCCTTTTCAATGCCTTCTGGGAGAGTTCCACCCAGTGGTTCCAGCTCACCAATTTATTCTCAGTCTGTAGCTATTGTGCTTTTAATTCATCTTCCAAGTTCTTTATTTCAAACTGCTGTATTTTTAATACCTGCTATCTCATATTGATTCCAATTCATTACTTTTTTTGTATTAAATTTCTAAAAGTCTTTTATCTTTAAAGAAGTTATTATGCTTATAATATGTTCTTGCTCAGTCTATTTTCCCCCCCTCTGGATGAGGTTGCTCCATTTGTTGTTGTTGTTGTTTTTTAATATTTTATTTATTTGAGAGCGAGAGAGAATGAGTGAGAGAGAGCTTGAGAGGGGAGAAGGTCAGAGGGAGAAGCAGACTCCCCGCGGAGCTGGGAGCCGGATGCGGGACACGATCCCAGGACTCCAGGATCATGACCTGAGCTGAAGGCGTTGGCTTAACCAACTGAGCCACCCATTATTTACCTCAGAGATCTTAAAATTTTCATGTGGAGTTCTCTTTTATTTATTTGCAACATTGAGCTGCTTGGCTAAATCTAAGGAGAGAGGTAAAAGTCTAGGATCTGGCTTTTGGGATATTTTAAATTTTGGGATAATTTAAAAACTAGAGTGCAAAGCCTCTAGTGTTGGACTCTGGCCTGAATCAACCACATTTTCCACTGTGTCCTCATACTCCTTCAAAAAGAAAAAAACAAACAAAGCAAAACAAAGCAACCACACACCACACATATATACACAGAATCCCCAGTACTACCCTCCCAAACAACCACTTGCTGTTGGAGTTGCCTTGCTCTTGGCATAGTCTAGAGAGAGAGTGGGGCTGGGGAGCACCTCTCAGAGACCCGAACTGGTTGCTATTGATTCTCCATCCCACCTTGTCTTCACGTTTAAATGTCAGACCCTTATTAGTTGAATACATACTCTAATGTAGGCACTGTATTGGGTCCTGGGATATAAAAATTTTAAAGATACAATCCATATTTTCAAGGAGTTTTCATTTTAGTGGTGTCATTGGGATAGTAATTAGGTATTTATAATTAAGTATGATAGATTATGTGATGGGAACATATGGGAAGTTCATTTGTGAGGAAGGGAGGCAGTTTCCTTCCCTGTATGAGTTGAGTCCTGAAAGATGTTTTGTTTTTGTTTTTGTTTTTGTTTTTGTTTTTGTTTTTGTTTTTGTTTTTGTTTTTTTTTTAAGATTTTTTATTTATTCGACAGAGAGAAACACAGCCAGAGAGGGAACACAAGCAGGGGGAGTGAGAGAGGGAGAAGCAGGCCTCCCGCCGAGCAGGGAGCCCGATGTGGGACTCGATCCCAGGTCTCCGGGATCATGACCCGAGCCAAAGGCAGTCGCTCAACCAACTGAGCCACCCAGGCGCCCCTGTTTTGTTTTGTTTTGATTTTGTTTGTAAACTAGGTGAAGAAAGACTACAGGAGGCTGGGAGAAAAGGATTTTCCAGGTAGAAAGAGTGAGTGGTTCAATGGTGAGGGAAGCCAGGTTAATTTCTTATGGCTATTTCTGTCACATTTTTGGGAATGTAGCTTTGACAAGATAATAGGGAATGAGTAAACTGGAGTGTAGTAGGTACTGCATATTTTTAAATGGAAATGACATAATCAGGCTTACATTTTAGGAAGATCTTGCTGTATTATGGAGAATGAGTCAACATGGGGCAAGGCAGGAACCATCGGCGCCCATTAAGAGGCTTTGCAGTAGCCTGGGAGAGAAAAGGTGATGGTCTAAAGTAAAGTAGTAGCTGTGAAGATAGAAGTGGCTAGTTCTAAGTGATAATTGCCGATGTTGGGTCACCAAGACTCTGTGGTTGAATACATTTGTTTACATTTGGTAGTGGAAGAAAGGGCCTGTGTCAAGGATGATGTCCAGTTTTCTTTCCTGCATACCATTCAAAATGCCTATTTCCTAAATATCATTTAATTTAAAGAATCACTTGAAAACATAACAAAGCAATGGTCTAACCGGACTTTTTTTTAAAGAACGGATTGTTATTCTTGATTCCAAAATAGAAATAGCTGAAAAAACTGGGAGATTTTCCCAAGTTGGTGGCAAACTCAATAGCACAACTGACCCTGAAATGAAGTTCTTCATAGTTTTTGTTTATTCCATTTTGTGCAGAAGTTCCTGTTGCTCTCAGAATCATTATTGTATATAATGATGAGATGCTGCTCAAACCTTGCTGCCAGTGTTACGTAACATACAACGTCCTATCTGTCTTAGTGCCTTTCTAAAAGCCAGAGTATTCGGATGAAGTGTGTCTAATTCTGCTGGTCTCAGACAGTGAATTATAGACTTGTCCTTAGAAATTGAGCATTTTTGTTCCTTTATACTGCAATATTATTATTATTATTATTTAAGATTTTATTTATTTGACAGAGAGAAATATAGCCAGAGAGGGAACACAAGCAGGGGGAGTGAGAGAGGGAGAAGCAGGCTTTCTGCCGAGCAGGGAGCCTGATGTGGGACTCGATCCCGGGTCTCCAGGATCATGACCTGAGCTGAAGGCAGTCGCTTAACCAACTGAGCCACCCAGGCGCCCCAAATACTGCAATATTATTTTCTAATAAGAACCATTATGTGACAGTGTAGCCCCCCATGGCTACATGGGGGGGTAAGTATATTCATATTATATAGTGTGAACTTTGAGCTAGATTTCCAAATGAAGGGACAAAACAGTGACTGTAGTATGCTTCTGTTTGGGTTTAAGAAAAGAAAGACGGAGGAGGAGAAAGACACAAGCACATACACAGATTATCTTTAGAAGGACAAACAAAGAGCTAATATCTTGCTTGAGAACAGGGAATCGATGATGGGAGGAAGACTCAATTGTATTGCATTGCACACACTCCTGCATTTCATTGCACTGGCTGACATTACACTATATGCATTATTTTTTTGTTTAAGTTTTAGATTGCGTGGTGACTAGATGAGAATGTCCTTGTGAAAACGTAAAGATTGATTTGACTTCTAGCTCCAGTAAATGCACTAAATTTGTAATAATAAAGTTAAGAATAATTATTTGTATACCTAGTCACCTTTGTAATTCCTTGTTACAATTTATCCCTGTCATTTGTCATTAGGACTGCATCCAGAGAATGAGTTTCAGAAATCCTTAAATTTTTAAGTTGAATATATAGTATTGCTGAGATTGCCAGGAGCAGAAAATAGAGAAGAGAATGGCTGAAGATGAGTGTTAATCAGTAGATGTTGGAATTTATTCCCAGTATGCCAGACTGGGCAGTGAGAGCAAAAGTTGGAAGACATGAATGTAGTTTTCAGGCAGCACATCTGAAGGGGAAAACTATCCGGAGGTTTGGAAAGATTGTATAGCAAGACAAAGGAAACAGAGGGCAGTATATTTTTGGCAGTGAAAATTGGAGACAGAAATAGAAGAGAAGTAAACTTGGGGCCCCTTTAGAGAAAGAAAGAGCTGTAAGGGAAAGATTAAACATGATGAATACAATACTGTTGTTGGATGTTTCATAATTATTCTCTGCAATGTGGTAGAAGTATACTTTCATGTTAAAAATACAAGGCTTGGTATTTATGATGGAATTAAAATACTACTTGGTCTGAGTGAGGAAATTCTAAGTCCATTTGTCACTACTGAATTAATATTAACGAAAATCAGAAAAAATCAACTATTTGGCACATTTTGCCAAATATGTATTTAAATTACTTTGCTACTGACACAGTTATTTGTATTTTTTGTTCCATCAGCAGTCTTTTTTTACAGTGAAAAGCAAGAATTAAATACTTAAAATATATCAGATTTGGTGTTTGTGTCTTCATTGGTGGTATTTTGTTTCTTAATACAATAGTCAGGTTCTGATTTGTAGTGTGCACTAAGTTAATAAAATTAATGTCAAGAAAAAATTTGTTAAGATGTGATTACTTAGATCTGTAGTCACAAACATATTCTTTATGTGTATATTTTTTACATAAAATGCAGTCATTGGTGGATGGATATTTGATAAAGCAAATAGAGTAAAATGTCCATAGTAGAATCTAGATGATAGAATCTCTATGAACATTTCTGTTATAAATGCTGGAGAAAACATAAACTCTAATGAAAAAGCTAATGTGAAATAGATATTCTATAAATAGTAAAATAATAGTACTCTTGACTTCCTTGTGTTCTCTGTGCTGACTTTGAAAAATCTGAAACAACTGTTAGTGGAAACCCAATTTTTGTGGTAATGTTATTAGATGTAAATAAATTATCTGTCTCCTTTTGGTGGAAATTGTTTTGTCCTTACAGACAGTGTTATTATGAACATTAAGTGAAGATAATATGAAAAAATCATAAGGATTTATAAAATGCATTTGAGGTAAATGTAAATTATAACAGACAACTGTTTAGCAACTATTTAGAACTTTTATTCTTCTATTTTAGGGAATCTGGAAACATCAAAGCTGGATTAGAACATCTGGTAAGTTCTAATTTTCTCTTGAACATTTGCATCATCTTTGATATCTGCATTCTAAATGAACACTTTTGAATGAGCTTTGAATACCTTGTATTGAGAAAGTCAACCATTTCCCAAAGGGTCAGCTGACTGTTATTATGTGAAGGCACTTACATTTTCATTTATCTTACCATTTCAAGGGAATTTAAAAATTTTTTTAAATTACTTTTTTTTTTGATGTAGAGATGAAATAAAATAGATGACAATCCTTGGATTGATGATTGCCTTAATTATAAACAAAAATGTTTGGTGTAGAATTTTTGGCATATCTTGATCTGACAAAAACAAGCTTGTGTTTTAAGAAAAACACAATCAAATATTGCATGCATAAATATGGTATGTTTTAGCAATTTAACGGCTTTGAAAGAAGGGCACAGCTTTGTTTTTCCTGATGTCTTTGCTTTATGAATAATGCATTGGTTTAAACTACATTCGGTTTTAGACTATAAAATAATTGAGATGCAAAATTTTTGGTTTAAGTAAACATTTTTAGAGTACAAATGAAATTCAAACTGACTTAACCTTAAAATCTGTCCATTGATCAAAAAATTAGAAAAAGTGTTCTGTTATACCAGCTCCAAAATTCATTTAGCTTCCTGCATTGAGTGTTCATTACAACATTAAGTAGTTCATTTAAACAGAGCATTATAAAGTCATGCTCTGGTTTCTGGTCAAATCCAAATGTTGAATAATTAATGATAGAGATTCTTTTGTAAATACAATCTAAGTACTTTTTTAATGCAAGACTTCATTCGTATATCATATTGTAGCTTTGTTAACTATTAATGTGTTTTCATTTGCTCCCATGAAAGCAAACAGTAACAAGAAGCAGCTTCACTTTGACTCATAGTAGTTTTGGAGTTAGAAAGGATTTCTAGTTTTCCTTGCAATAGCTAAAGGAAGCTGAAGAAACCCAGACTTTTTAAAAAATGAGCCTAAAAAGTACAAATTAATTATTGAAAGCAATATCTAACAACCTAGTTAGAATATTTGAACTATGTATTTGTCTAGATTAGACATAAATAATTAGGATTGTTATTCTTATTATTAGAAATTATTTCCTGAATCCTTGTTTGTCATTTCTTAGTGGCATATATATTTAGGACATATGGACATTAGGATAAAAATGTTAATCTAAAACATCAAATTCCAGTATCAGTTGGGGGCTTATAATAGGGAAGAACAGCTACCATTGTGCCAAAATGAGCGTTTATATTTATCTTATAAGTTATTATTTATTAAAAAGACTTCATTTTCACTTATTTCATAGTCCTCAGTAAATAATAATGAATTAAATAATTTAGTTTAAATTTTATATTTTTAATATTTACTAGTATGAACTCATTTTCAGTGATTCTTTAATATGTTTATACTCTACTTATAATCTTATTCAGCACTAACTAACTGCCTTGGGCTGCCAGGAAGGCTCCCCAAAGCAGGTGGCACTCCAGACTGTCACTGCCCACATTAATCGGAGTAGTTCCACTTTTGGTTATTTTATAATTAAAAAAAAAAATTTTTTTTTAAAGATTTTATTTATTTATTTGACAGAGAGAAACATAGCGAGAGAGGGAACACAAGCAGAGGGACTGAGAGAGGGAGAAGCAGGCTTCCTGCTGAGCAGGAAACCCGATGTGGGGCTTGATCCTGGGTCTCCAGGATCGTGACCTGAGCCAAAAGCAGTCGCTTAACCAACTGAGCCACCCAGGCACCCCATAATTTTTTAAATTTTTAAAATAAGATTTTATTTGAAGAAAATTTTCCAACTGAAAACATTTAAAACTTTTGATCAAGCGTAGCTACTTATCAAAGTCAGGAGTAATTATTAATTATTCTTTTCTATTTTTGACCCTAAGCTATATTCTATTTTTATCTGGGCCATATACATCAAATATGTTTCAAGGATAATACATTTTAGAGCTGAGAGAACTAGGATTAATACAACAGGTAGTGGAAAGTGGATGATTTTAATGCATTTTATCTAGGTTGTTCAAAAGACTCTACAGATTGACATAAAATTGACCTACTGACTGTGAACTATTAGCAATACTGTGAATGTATGAATATATAACATAATATCCTATATATACACATATATACATATTATACTGCCTTGTGCACTACTGTCCAGTAAGGTCAGTGATAGTCTTCACAACTGCCTAGGGGGACGTGAACTCAAGAATTTATTGTTTGAGTATTAATGAAACTTGTCTGTCTAGCACCTGTGCACTCCTTAGATTTGTGTTTCTCCAGTTTCGAGCTGAGCAGATACTTGGGAGCCCTTGCCTTCTAGCATATGCAGCTCTTCTTTGAATTGGCTGTGTAGCTAAACACAATTAGAATTATAGCTTCTAATAGATCGATCTTTAAAAATATATGGTGTAGGGGCGCCTGGGTGGCTCAGTCGTTAAGCATCTGCCTTGGCTCAGGTCATGATCCCAGAGTCCCGGGATTGAGCCCTGAGTCAGGTTTCCTATTTGGCGGGAAACCTGCTTCTCCCTTTCTCACTCTCCCTGCTTGTATTTCTCTCTGTCAAATAAATAAAATATATGGTGTAAAATTAAGAACATCCCACACATGTGGAATTAATTTTTATGTAGACTTCAGCCTTTGTTTTTTCAAATTTACGTGAATTATCATAGAGAATTAACATTGTTCTAAGAGAGTGAAACCAAGTATAAATTTAAATAAGGTAAGAAAGGGGCTCTGGCTGGCTTAGTTGTTGGAGGGTGTGACTCTTGATCTTGAGGTTGTAGGTTCAAACCCCACTTTGGGTGTAGAGATTGCTTAAAATAGAATTACTTTATCTATCTATCTATCTATCTATCTATCTATTTATTTATTTTGACAGAGAGAAACACAGCTAGAGAGGGAACAAAAGCAGGGGGAGTGAGAGGAGAGGCAGGCTTCCTGCTGAATGGTGAGCCCGCTGTGGGACTCTGTCCTGACAAAACAATCCAGGATCATAAACTGAGCCTGTGGGGGGGGGGGGGACGGTGCTTGATCCGCCCCTCCCGCCATGCCCAAGCCACCGGAAAACTTTGGTGGAGGTACCTGTGAATGTGAATGAAAGCCCCTCTGGGCTTTCCCCGCCTGGAATCCGGAAAGCAATGTACCCTGTGGGTCAGGGCAATATGTCCTTTGTGTGCTTATTCAAGACATATAGTTCCATTCATTCCTCCTCCTGGTAATTGTATCTCTTATCTGTATTTCTTGATACCTGTGCCTCAGTGGTCTCAACTTCTATGAGTTTAAGCAATCACTCTGTACCCTGCAGTAACAATGCTAATCCTGTCTCTAGGTCGGTTGCAAAAGCAGTTAAAGATTTAACTGCACCACCCAACTTCCTCACTTTTAAATAATAAAAGACTGGGGCCCCTGTCAGTTAAGAGGGACAAAGGCAGTGGGCCTGCAAGGAGGCAGCTTGAGAGAGACTGAAGGCAGAAGCAGCAAGAGAGCCTGCAGAGAGAGACTGAGAGACAAAGGCAGAGAGCCTGCAAGGAAGCAGCAAGAGAGCCTGCAGAGAGACTGAGAGAAAAAGGCAGAGGGCCTGCAAGGAGGCCACAAGAGAGCCTTAGAGGAGTGAGCACGAAAGCTGGAAAACAGCAAGAGAGCCTGCAAAGAGAGACAGAAACAGAGAAGCAAAGAAAGCAGCAGAAAGAGAAGCAGACAGAGAGTAGAGAGACAGAAGAGGAGAGAGAAGTAGAGCAAGCGGGCCAAAGCCAGAGCTAGAGAGCTAGAGCTAGAGAGCTAATGCTAGAAAGCCAGAGCGTATGGCTGAGCCTGCTTCATAGGTCTCTCCTGACTGACCTTGGGTCTGTCAGCTTGCATTAGATTTCGTGTCCGTGTCATTTCCCGCGGTTCGGGACCCACACAACTCTGCCGAGAATGGCTCCTCCGGCGGCGACGACATGAGCCAAAGGCAGATGCTTGATGACTGAGCCACCCAGGTGCCCAAAAATAGAATCTTTAAAAAAAAAATAAAAATAAATAAGCTAAGAAAAATGACATACCAGCATATTATGCTTGCCACAAGGACACATACATAGCATAGTTGCACTGCTTTGTATTCTATTTATGGGTTCTTCTTGGTATGTAGTTATCTGTAACCGTAGAAAGGAAAAAGCAGGTGTGGGTAGCAAAAAGGGTAGGATAAGTGGACTCTGTTGCTCTGAAACCTCTTCAAAGGCTGATCTCATTTATTTATCACAATGCCTCAAACTCTTGATTCTGTCTTTGTTTTATCATTTCTTTTTTTCTATTTTGCTACCTTTTCCTGGGACCTGCCCAGATTGTCATTCTTAACTTAAAATTTTTACTCTACTGCCCAATGCTATTTTTTAAAAAGATTTTTATTTATTTATTTGACAGAGAGAGAGATCACAAGTAGGCAGAGAGGCAGGCAGAGAAAGAGGAGGAAGCAGGCTCCCCACTGAGCAGAGAGCCTGGTGCAGGCCTTGATCCCAGGGCCCTGAGATCCAGACCTGAGCTGAAGTCAGAGGCTTTAACCCACTGAGCCACCCAGGCACCCTGCCCAATGCTATTTTCCAATGCTATTTTGTTTTTCTTTTCACAAACTTGTGTACTTCTCATAAAGCCCATAAAGCTCATGTCTGTTGAAAGTTCTAAATAGGGTCTTTTTTTTTTTTTTTTTTTTTTTTTTTTGCCAAACAGGGTCTTTGAAGGTTGGTGCTCCATTGTCCATTGGTGATTCTTCCCTGATTATAAATGGAAATTTTCCAACTCTACCACTCCCTCCCCGATTTAGTAGCCAGCATTCTATTTTAAGGAAGAGCCCACGCTCATTTCTTGTTTTATCTATTTATTTTGAGCAAGGACTCATGGATCCATTACTTTTCTTACTTATTTTGAAGCTCAGATTGTCCCAGATTTGTCCAGGGAGTATTCTTTCAATACTTTTGGCTTGTTTCTACATACTCCAAATTTTTTTAAAGCACCTCCTTATTTCTGGCACATAAGATGTTCCAGGCTCATTTGAAACCTTCTCTGTCTTACTCATGGAATCAGCTACGTCTTTAAATTATGACATTTCATTTTAGAGGAAAATGATATTTATGAATCAAGGTCTGGACGTGTGATATATCCACTGTCGCTGGGATTTCATTACTTCTAGGACTTTTCAGTCCTAGATTAGATAGATAAATAGGTGGATGGGTAGGTAGGTAGACACTTAACGACAGCTACTGAGTATTTTTTTTTTTTAAACTAAGGTGTTTTTATTTTTATTTATTTATTTATTTTAAGATTTTATTTATTTGACAGAGAGAAACACAGCCAGAGAGGGAACACAAGCAAGGGGAGTGAGAGAGGGAGAAGCAGGCTTCCTGCTGAGCAGGGAGCCCAACGTAGGACTCGATCCTGGGTCTCCGATCTTTCTCTCAGATCATGACCTGAGCCGAAGGCAGTCGCTTAACCAACTGAGCCACCCAGGCGCCCCGCTACTGAGTATTTTTAAGAAATTATGAGTCTTACTAATACCTCCAATTTCAGTCCAAACCACAGAATTCTTCCTTGTTACTCCCATTTCACATTGGCATTTCCCTTCATTCAGAGTGAGAACTGTGACTCCTAACAACTCCAATACATTTACCCTTTTGCTTAATTATATAATACATGTAAAATAGTTTCACAATTGCTATAATCATACCTTATGAAAAATAAAACTTGATAAAAAGTTCAAGATTTATTTCCAGGGTTTATTAAAACTTATTTCAGGTTTATTCAAGAGTTCTTTTCCTCCCTTGAATGTAGTTAACTAATGCATTTAAAATATGGCTGTATGCATTTATTTTGTTTGTATTCAGTTTTAGGTGCCCTTGTCCCCATTCTTGTTGATTTAATTATATGTTTGGATATCTATATGTTAACATGCTTCCAAAAGTCAAAATATTACACAAAGCTAAAATATTGTACATAGTACATCTCACAGAAAGGCTTCATTCACTTCCTGTCTAGCTTGTTCTCCTCTATCCTTTGTAGGTAGCCAATTTTCTTAACTTCTGGTTTATGCTTTCTGTGCATCATCTTGTATAATTAAGCATGTGTGTGTGTGTGTGTGTGTGTTTGTGTGTGTGTGTGTGTGTGTGTGTATACATGCGTATTATTCCTATTTCCTCTGTCTTCTAAAGTACAGCATATTATAAATACCTTTTTTACTTTGCTTTTTTCTGTCCTGGAAATCACTCCCTAATTATTATTGTTATATTTACTGTGTTTCTTTCTTTGTCTGTGTCTTCTTTATTAAGGGTCTGAGATTTTAGGCTATTTGTATGCCCGCCATACTTTAATAGATGCTGACAGAAGACATGAGATTTCTGGGTCAGAGACAAAGCTTTTTATTACTAACAGCACCAAAGGTGACATTACATATAGGTTCCCTGTGGCCTGCAAGTTCCATGGGGTGATGCTGCATACCCATTGGATTTGTGTCATAGCTGAGGGACACTGTCCTTTAAGGAGCTGACAGAAAACTGGCCCAAACTTTACCTAAGAGAAAGATATTATCTTTAGTATCCTAATTGGGTAACAAAACTACCTTTTGGTCCAAGAGGCAATTCTTCCAAGACTATTCGCTATATTTGAAAAGATAGTTCTGAAGAAAGGCTGTTGGCTGATATAAGATGTACAGAACCTATGGAGAATTGTCTCTGAAGAGTTGCTATTATTATTATTATTATTATTATTATTATATTACTATTATTATTAAGTTTAGGGAGACTTGCATTTTTGTTCTAGTGATTACCTTTGTATTTATATCTTTTATAATGTGTAATGCTTTTTTCCCTTCATTCTTACATAACCTTTTGTATGGCATCTCTTGCTTCCCACCTGTTCATCCTTGTGATAGCCAGTGCTCCTATTGTGCTTTGCTTTTCTCCTTTTCCTCCCATTTCTTCTTGTTGTATTCTTGCCACTCTGTTGGAATATATGATGTTTGCATACTATTTTTCTCTCCATGCTGTCACCCTCTTTTAGAATCACCTTTAAAATTAACTATGTAAATATTAACCATCAGCTTGTTTGCTCATATTTCCCCACTCATCTCCTGGTTACGTACAACTCACCCACTAGTATATTCCTCAGGATGGGCTGCTGTGTACAGTATTCGCTGAGATCTTGCATATTCCAAGCTGTTTATGTATAGTTTTGCTACTTGAATGACAGCCTGACTGGACATAAAATCCTTGACTTACAGTTTTTTCCTTTTGGCTCTGTGGAAAATGTTATTCTGCTCTTGATATTTGTGGCCCTGGCCTTATTTTCTTACCGTTATGTAAAATTAAAATTTTTTTTTTTGCTTGAGGCATTGCCATTTTTTCCATTGTATTTATTTTACTAGAATGATTTTCAAAGTTGGATGCTTCTGGCTGATGTTTCTGGGCTTTTTCATATGTAGACTTAAGTTTTCTCATTTCTGGAAATAATTGTTTTTGGATTATAGTATTAAATCTTCATTTCGGTCCATTGTTTTATTTTCTCTTCACAGTCTCTCAGAAATATATGTATTTCTATATAATTATATATAAAATCTTTCTTTGCTCATTTTCTGTTTCATTCTCTGTCTTTGATTCTTTTTACTACTTTACTTCATTTTCAAAACCTGAGAAGCAGTTTGCGTGGTTTCATATAGTATTTCTTATTAAATTTTTATTCAAATTTATTCTTCCTTGGACATGTTCTAATTTATTTTTTATTTCTGAAATACTTTTTCTGCTATATATGTTCTTATTTTTTGAATATCTGATTCTAGGTTTTCTTACTGTTATTTGTCCAAAAAAGCCTTCCTTGTGCTTTGGGTTGGTTTTGAGGGGAGAATTTTCATTTCCTGACATGTTTTGATTTGCATTTTCTGTTTACTACTACTACTATAGAAGCTTTGTGGTGGGGAGGGCAATTTTATTTCTTTCCCTCCTTTCCTTCCTTCTTTCTTTCATAAGTTCTAGACATTTTGTAGACATGCTTCCTAGTTCAAGGGTACCTGCTTCTGCAGTAAAGCAAAAACGGTTTCTGACGATGGTGGATGTTGCAGAGATGAAGGGATTGGCATGTCTTATTTCTGTTTAGCCATTTGTTTCTTCTTTCTTGTCACTGTCATAGATTGTCAGATTTTCTCCCAGAGCAATACTTCCCAAGAGCAATACTTGCCGAAAGTGGTCCCATTCACTTTCAAGCCCATTCCCTCTAGCTGGTGCTATGGTAACACCAAAGCCTAGATCTATGTTCCCTTTTTGGCATTTTAGCATTTTAGAGAACTTTGTTTCTCTGGGGATAATTTTTGTTTGTGCTTCCAGTTATGTATTAAACTTATGACTACCATTAGGGATGGGGGGGCATCTCTATGAGCATTTTTACCTCAAGGAGAAACTCATAATGGAAAATGTTGGAAACAATGTTGAGCAGGCCTTGAATCCTGAGTAATTCTCCTGCTAAATCCTGTGATTGCCAGCAGAATTAAACACAAAACATCTCAAAGAGGTCAGTGCCCATATCTATTTAAAGACTTAGAGAAAATGAGTGAATATAATGCTTATCATTTGTGCTTAGTTAGATTGTATGATAAACTTAAATAACACTTTTTATCTGATGAAGAATCACATACAAATTAAAGACTTTTGGATAGGACCCCAGTAACACAGAAGCGTTGAAGGAATGGAGGTGGGTAGTTATTAGGTGGTTATGTTGCATATGACTTTTTTTTAATGGTGCTCTAAAGGTGTAGAAAATTAACTCTAAGTTCCCCTCTGTTATATCAAAGGGACCTGACTCCATATTTTTCTACCATCTTATGTTTTAAAATTCTAGATAATGTAGTAAATAGTAACCCTTATTGAACTACTGAATGGCAGCTAAAATGTTTACTTTTTAAAGTGTTTTTTTTTTTAAGATTTTATTTATTTTTTGACAGAAACACAGCAAGAGAGGGAACACAAGCAGGGTGAGTGAGAGAGGGAGAAGCAGGCCTCCCACCGAGCAGGGAGCCTGATGCGATGTGGGGCTCCATCCCAGAACTCTGGGATCATGACCTGAGCTGAAGGCAGATGCTTAACAATTGAGCCACCCAGGCGCCCCATTTTAGTGTTTTCAATGTAGTCAGATGGGAACATACAGAAACTAGAGCCTTGCCATTTGATTACAATACAGCTATTTTGTTTTATTAGGAAACTATAAAAATAATGCTATCCTTTCCTCTTGGAAGAGGGATTAAGATCAGAATATATTAGGTTAAACTATATGAAAAATTTGTCACTTTTTTAGGCCAAAATAGTTTGTGAGTTGTTTCTTTCACACAACATGAGTTTGTTACTTGAAAGAACTGCTGTGCCATGCTTCATTTGGCAGGGAATGAAGTGAATTACCCTGATGAGTATGATGTTTCTAAGGCTCCCCCTGTACACTTGGCTGAAAAGTCAAATAATGGAGGTGGGGTGGGGTGATTTAGGTCACTGCTTCACTCTCTTTAATATGCTTATGAGTCGCCTGGGGATATTGTTTAAACTCAAGTTCTGTTTCTCTGGGTCCAGGGTGGGACTTGATTCCTCATTTACCAAGTTCCCAAGTGAGGCTAAAGCTTCTGGTCCAGCAACCTTGAGGAAGAAAGGTACTTTGAAAGGCATTGATTTAAAAGACATGTGTCTTGTCTTTTAGAACACAAGGGCTTCTGCATATGATGAAGAATCGAGATACTTCCCCCATGTATCCACTGAGTGTGATTTTGCAGTCTGTGAATAATTGGTTGGGTAGTCATAAACCAAGACAGACGGACACACTGCAGGTTTATATAAGGGCAAAAAAATTCATCGTCTAACTCTGCAAGCGTAACAGAGAGGCCATTCATTATTTTTCTTCTTTATTTGATCCCAGATGTTAAGTTTGTGTATATCAGGGCTGAAGCTGGACACTAGAACTAATAATACCTTGTTTGGTCTTAGGTGGAAAATTACGTAAGTGATGATGAATCTTTTTGTAAAAAGGGTTACAAGTGTTTACAACGTTAAGTGGGATTTGCTTTCTATTAATAGTTGAATAGCAAAAGAACTCTGGAGCCACACCTGTGGGTTTTTCTCCCCACAGAGGTCTCATTTATGTTTCTTATATTGTATAACATTTGAGAGTGATGACCTACTTGTCCTTGTGGTCAGGTAACACAGTCTGACTATTTTAAGTGTTGAAAAGCAACTGTCATTAATAGCTTGTTTAGCCCATCAGTGGTTTGTAGAATATAGTTGCTGCTTGCCAGAAATGTAGGGAGGCCCGTTGCTAGCAAGTACATGTTCATCAGTAACACTGCTGATTCTAATAAAAGCCCTTTCCTCTTTGTTTTAGGCTATTTTGCATAGAACTTGCAAATAAAACCGCCGTATTTTAGTTCACAGACTAGTAATTTTTTTCAAAGATATTTATTTATTTATTTGAGAGAGAGAGAGAGAGAGAGAGAGAGAGAGAGAGAGAGTACAAGCAGGGAGAATGGGAAAAACAGGTTCCCAGCTGAGCAGGGAACCCAACATGGGGCTCAATCCCAGGACCCCAAGATCATGACCTGAGCTGAAGGCAGACACTTAACTGACTGAGCTACCCAGGCGCCCCAGACTAGTAATTTTTTAATAAATGAATAAACATAGTTAATTTAATATTGTTGTACTTTTGAGGATTCAATTGACATACAACATGAATTAGAGAATGAGAATAGAAGTTATAAACCCTATTCTAAAGTCACTTGTCTTTCATCTGTTACATTTTAAAATATGTTTTATTTTAATATTTTCCCACTGTGTTTTGAAAAAATGTTTTTGACATTTGTCCAGATGAGTTTGAGAATATAGTTATCTCAAAATGCATTGACATTACTCATATAGTCTATGTATTTATTAAACACTGATGAAAAATATTTATTGCTTCATATAGACTTCAACATAATAGATCCCTCTCCTCCCAGCATTTTAATTTATTTTTCTCACCTACGCCAATATATATTTGAGGTTTAGGGTAAATGTGCATATTAAAACCGACACTTTCCACAAACTGTGATCATGAGATAAAACAGCATGAGGTTTTTCTTTTTGGAAGATCAATTTCATAAATCTTTCTCTCTTTCCTTTTAACAAAGAAGTGTGTCTTATGAATGTGTGCAAATTAAAATACCTTTAATGTGGATTAAATGTTAATGTCCTATTACTGTCATGATTTCTTAGGCAGTTTACAGGTCTTAAATCTGGGAACTGGCTCGCATTCTAGTTGGAAATAGTGCCATTGTCAGTGATCCATTTCTCTGACATGTTTTGGTTAGTTACAAGTTTATTAAAAATTGCTCCTTCAATGAATAATTAGTAAATATTACCCAGTTATTCAAACAGCATGAACTTGGGCACTTTTTCTGTGCTCTCTCCATCTCCTCTCTTCCAAAGAAAGGTCTGTTGCATTTTTAAGACATAGTGGTCCCAGGAGAAAATGGTGGCCAGTTAGCTTCAAAAAAAGAAAAGGAAAATAGATGACAAAGATGCCCTGCAATTTTCATGATATTACTAATAGCCTCAGATTTATGTTTAATCTAGATAAAATTCATTTTCTGAGTTTTATGCACATGTGCTTATTAAAGCTTTATAGAGTAAAAGTAAATATCCCAAGTGCATTAAATCACCCCCTACCCCCACTTCCGATTACTCAAGAGTCAAAACGTCATGCTCTCCTGAAACCAACAGAATAACTGAATATTGTATTCTTGTTTTGTGTGTTTGATTTTTGTACTATAGTTTAGGACACTGTAGGTTCTGCTTCATTGCAGGAAATCCTACCAGGTACCTGATAATTATTTCATAACTTTCTCAGGATCTAATATTTGTAACTGCAGAGAAAGACCTAACAGCAGAGGCAACAGAGTTGTTACTTTCTGTTTCTCCCATCAAAGCATTAGGAATTAAGATGGAGAATGTCTTTGCTACAGTGGTGTCTTTGGTCATGCTCATTACTATTTGCCACAGAATTGTAACATCTGTATTTAACTTGAATGTACATGGCCGATTTCTTTTAGGAATAGCATAGCACAAGGAGGCAGGAGAATATGATTTTACTGTGTGACCTCCAATAATGCACATAACCTCTCTGTTTTACTTCTTCCATTTTCTCTTTATTCATAGGTGTTAAAATAGAAAAATTATTAAGTAATACATGTTCATCGTAGTGGGCCAAAGCTGATAAAGAAAAAAATGTATCTTCTCTTATCTGCCACTAACCCAATGTTAATTATTTAGTACCCATCCTTCTGTACCTTTTTCTCTTCCCAGGTATACAAATGCATATCTATTATGTAGCTTTTTGTCTATTTATAAAAATGGAATTACAGGGCACCTGGGTGGCTCAGTGGGTTAAAGCCTCTTCCTTCGGCTCAGGTCATGATCTCAGGGTCCTGGGATCGAGGCCGGCGTTGGGCTGTTTGCTCAGCAAGGAGCCTGCTTCCTCCTCTCTCTGCCTGCCTCTCTGCCGCCTCGTGATCTCTCTCTCTGTCAAATACATAAATTAAAAAAAAATCTTAAAAAAATGGAATCACACTGTGTTATGGTATTTTACAACTTATACTTTTTGTTTACTGCTGATATAGTGTGCCTAAACGCATGAATCTGTTTTTTGCTTGAAATCTGTCAAAATAGTGGAAGTTATTATTACCATTTTGTTTCAAGCATTCCTGGGTAAGTTTGAGGGCTACACAATTATATTTCAAAGCATCAGTGCAGAGTTAGTTTTATTGCCACTTCTCGGTTATCTCAATTATAGTAAATGAAAGAACTGGTTTATGATGAAATTTACAGTGATCAGTAGAAGAAGGATTGGGTTACTTTATTTAAAAAAAATCCTGTTTGATATTTGCAAAAAATAAAGATAATTAGAAAAGGAACCTGTGACATCTTTAAATATTTTTCAGGTTTATTATAGACTGGCATTTTGATGTAACTGAGTGATATATATTGCATTATTCAATCTTGGTGTTTACTGTATCATATAGCATAATTTATTTCTTTGCTGACCATACCTTTCGATTGAATATTCAGCTTTGTATCCTCTGTACCTACTCTTGCAAAATATTGAGTATTTATTGAATTGTCTTGAAATAGAAAGAAAAGTAAATTGGCATATGATTTAGGAAAGTCATCACACTTTTTTTAAAGGGGGAAGGGATTCAGGTTTATTTATTTTTTAAGTTGTTACGACCAGTGAATGAATTTACCTGTAAAATCAGTCTGCTGAAAGTTTGAGCTTACAGTGGAAATCATTAGTGACTTTTCTTCCATGATCTGGATAGATTCAGTCTTCTGAATATATATGAATATCCTTAGTGTTTATATTCAGAAAGTTAGCAGAGTGCTGCAGAAGCACTGTTTTAGCTTTGGGTGAATTGGTTCTAAGTACTGGCACTTAACCTTTAGAAGATTCAGTTTGATCATGTGTAAAGAAGTATGAACTAGCTCATTTCTCAGCCTCTTTCTCACCTCAAATATATGATTTTATGAAAGAAAAATCTTTGTATGCTTCGCATTTAAAGTGTTGTATACTTGAGATACTGCTTACTTTAGATGATGAACTTAATTGAGATCTATCAGGATGGAGATATATATTGCTATCTTAGAGAATCATAATAGTTTTGTATATATAAAATTATGTGTAGATAAATAAATTTTATTCAAAATCATTTTTGAGGAGGGAACCATATTAATATTATTTTATTTGTTGTAAATATTTTAGTAATATTTATTTATGCTAAGAAGAATATAGTAGTAGCTCAGAAAAAATTTAAAAGGCATTGCTAGTATAGAAAACGTACAAGGGACAGTTGCAGATAAACTCTTTTCAGTAATTTAATTTCATTTTTGCCTTCCCAGTTTTATTCTTGAAAAGCGGAGAACTAAAATATAGACTTTCTACTTATTTTTTGTATTAATCTCTAATTTCTAAATTTTCCTTACGACAT
>PITA01008435.1:50000-84517 GCA_004023965.1 Spilogale gracilis
ATGCCTTAGCAAAATGAATGTAGTAAGCAAATTTTACTCATAAAATTGTCTATACCACAGTAAGCCCAGGTTCAATTTCTTTAACTGGTTTACTTAAAAAATTAATTCTATTACTTGGGTTTTCCCAAGAGTGAGTGAAGATATTAGTTATACAGACTGTTTCTGTGTATTTCCTCTTAAGGGTTTTATGATCAAGTACTCGCTGTAAATAATATATGTAAGTTTGTTTGCTGTATTTCCATAACCATATATTCAGATTTATTCAAAATTTAAGCACAGTATATTCTGAGTTTGATAAATTTAAAAAAGCAGTTTTTTAAAATGCTAACATAAATCAATACTCATTGTAAAATGACACTTGGTTTCTATTTTAATAATGTTATATAGGCATCAAGTGTAAAGTAGTGTAGTGAAAAAATTGTGAAGATAATTGCTGAAATGTCATCTAATAAGTTGTTATCTATAGATACACGGTTTCTATCTTAAATGGCAAAATTTACACTGAATTTTCTTTTAACATCTGTTTTTAATGCTACTTCAACATAATTTATTACATTTTTCTTTCCTTAATTCACTTACTCTCCCTTTATTATGATTTATAAAATGTTTATCCTTCCTGGTTTGTCAAAGTTTCTATGTAAGTATATTATTTCTAGAAGAAACTCTACAATGACAAAAGTGGCATTTACTAAAATGTAGTTTCTTATGTTATCAGAGTTGTTGATAGTTCTCTATCTAGAGGCAGTAGTACTTTGGAATATTTGATGACTAGAATTTAATCCAGTTCGGAATATATATATCTTACTAAGTAGGTAACCTAATAGTATTTATTACCTTCGTTCTCAATTTTGGCATTGTAATGATCTTGATTTGGTGGTTTTATTTGTTTGTTTCTTTTTTTGACTTGGTGTTTTATATGAAATTTGACTAGCTTTACATGTTTGCTTAATACCATCTGTCTTCTGATGCTTGTGAGTTTGTTATTGGGGACCTCACTTTTTGCAGCATTTTTTTGTTCTTGAAGAAAACAGATTTATAAATTACATTTTGGTTGTAGCTACATACTACCTCTTTCTCTTCAAATACCAGCCTGAATTCCATTTCTTCCATAAAGTTATCTGCATATATCAAGTCAAAATTGATCTTTCATGGCACTGAACTACTGTGCCGATATATAATACCTCTCTAATAGTATTAATGTTTTCAGTACTTTATTGTAGTCATTATATGACTATCTTACCTTCCATATTAGACTCTAAATTACTTAAGGTTAGATCCACATTTGTAATCTTTATTATATCTCACCACTCTGAACATGTTTTGTGCAAAGTATGTAATAAATTTTTTTTAGTCTATGGATGAATATTTAAAATGCTCCAGAACAGCTTATTCTTTAAGTAAATATTTATTCTGTAGGTTTATCTCATTTTTAAATTCAGGTTTTAAGTTTAGGTTTATTAAAATAAATGTTTATTTCCTTTGATCTACATTCAGTTTTTTCCTTGAAAGTCAAAGGAAACTGACATAGAAATAGGAAAGCATTGGAAGACCAGGTATATTTTTTAAAAACACAGCACACTGCACTCTCCTCCCCCTCCACACACATGCTGTAATTAATATTCTACAATGTGAGAGTGGGGAAAGGTTTTTCTTTAAGGGGGACAGTTAAATCTTAGGGAATTGGCCAACCCCTGTGATATCTTAAGATGGCCTTGAGAAGAGAAGATTAAGCTATTTGAATAAATTAATATCCATGAAAGGAGGAGAGGCAAGGAGATATGGTTGAAACCAGGGTAAGACTCAGAAGAGGTGAAGGAGGAAACTTCCTGTTTTTAGAGTGTGGTATTTTAGTTGTTGTCTTTGATGGAGAACATTGACCTGACCAGAGAACACCTATTACCTTTTACACTGGAAAATAGCTTCTAACTTGACATGTCAAAGGCTCATTCTTGTCCTGGTGAGAAAAGCTGTCACTGAAAAAAAGCTAAAGTATTTAATGAATAACTAGCATCTCTTGTGGTTTTGCTTTACTAAATGTGACCTAAAGTCATATTTGATGTTGATGGAAAATATCAACCAAGCCGAATGTGAGTAGAGCTTGCAACTTCAGAAACATATGTTGCTTTCAGCCAATATTTGTTGAGCATTAACTATGTAACTGAGTGGATGCTAGTTGTGCAATAGTGATCGAGATTAGGAGAGATCACTCTGTCCTCATTTAGTAACATCTAATGAATAGAAGAGAAAGCAAGCAGATACATAATATGCGTATTTTTGTGGTAATTCTCACAAATTCTAGTAAGTGTTTTGAAGGTAAAGTACAGGATGCTATCAAAGAGTAAAGATTAGATAGGTAAAAGGAGAACAACCTATATTTTATATTAAAGGCAATTAAAAGGATGGTGGATCAAGTAAAAAGTCATCTGTGACATTTCAAAAGAACCTATGAAATACATCGTCTTGATTCTTTCTCCCTCAATTCTTCTCGATTTTTCCTCCCTCGTCTGCTTACATCCATTTTAATGCCATATCCTTAAATATTTCTCAAAATTGTCTTCCTCTCTACTCTCTTGCCACTCCTCCAGTTAAGGCTTCATTGCTTGCTGCCTGGGCAACCACAGTAGCCGCTGTGATGGATTCTCACCTCCCATATTATCCCGTTCAAATTCATGCTTACATAGTCTTAGCAGTGATTTCTCTAATACAGATCTGATCATGCCAATCCCTCTCACTCTTTTAATGGATCCCTGTTACACAAAGGTTGAAGTCCAAAAAGATAGCAGACTTTCTGAGTGCTACAGACCTCATTCAGGTTTATATCTTGCTGTGTTCTGATTCATCCTTTCCACGTTGTATTATAGCATTTACTTTCTTGTCCTTGCTGTTGCTTTTCCCTTTGTTTAAAATATGATATACTAACAACTTTACTCCCCCGCAACCTGAATCCTTCATGAGCAGCTCAGGTATCATTTCTGCAAAAATCTTTTGCTAATCCATTCCATCCTCAGAATGAGCCCCTGTGCCTCTCTGTGCATAGCTCTATTAACAGTTTTACTCATCACATTATCGTATGATTATCTGAAACTGGGAAACATCTTACTCACTTTTGTGTCTCTAGTACCTAGTGATAGTAGGTACTAAATAAATATTTTTAAGTGAATAAGTAAATGGTTTGCCTTAAATTGGTCTCCATATTCTGTAACTGTTAAGTGTAAATTTGTAAATATCTATTAATAATATATGCCCTCATCACAAGAAATCCACATTCACTGATTGAGCAGATATTTGGCCTTAGTAATTTGTGCCTGTAATGAGACCTTTAGGAGGTCTTTGTTACCTAGTGCGAACAGTGCCATCTATTGGCTATTATCCAAATTGTATCCACTATCCGCGGCGGAGCATAGCACCAGACATTTTTAGGAAAGTATACTTATGAAAAATTTTCTCGTGAATTTGTATGAAAAAAAACTAACTACCACATGAATGGCAAAGACAAATGAAGTAATTTAATCATATGCCCCAGGAAAAGGGAATTAAATTGTGTCCTGACATAGTAACAGAGAATACATACTATCATCGTATGGTTTTATTTAGAGACCAGCTCATTCCTAAAGAAACTAAGATACCTATTATTGTTTGATAGAAGAAGACCATTAAGTCAAAATATAAAGGAGCATTCACTCGATCCTCATTTTAAAGGAACCTCATACATTGTAGCATTTCATTTCCAAATACTTTTTAAATTTTTCATGGAATCTTAAAAGTGTAAGGAGAAAAATCTTTAAACAAAAAGTCTGTAAGTCACAATAATTGCCTTGACATGAGAAGATAGCACAGCACTTATATGAAAGGTGGTACTTCTATTTGTAACTTCTGTTACATTTTTGAAAACTGAAAAAATGGTTGTTATTATTGTTTTTACTTCATTCACTGATGTAACATTTAACTTTAATCAGCAGAAATAAACCACACTTGATTTGGCTGATGTCAAGCACTTGTCTGATCAGTAGCTGCCAGGCTGTGTGCATGTGTACTTGATACAATGTTTTATAAGTAGATAAAGATGTTTTACATTGAGGGTAGACCATCAAAATATTAGTGAGCCTTGCTGTGTTGCTAAATTGCCACTGCTCTTAAGAGTTTCAGAAATGACTTGTTTTCTGTTATTGAAACAAACAAGCTTAGATAAATAATATAGTGGAGAAATACGTTTTGGTTTTTTTTTAAGATTTTATTTATTTGACAGAGAGAAACACAGCCAGAGAGGGAACACAAGCAGGGGGAGTGAGAGAGGGAGAAGCAGGCCTCCCGCCGAGCAGGAAGCCCGATGTCTCGGGTCTCCCGGATCATGACCTGAGCCAAAGGCAGTTGCCCAACCAACTGAGCCACCCAGGCGCCCCGAGAAATACTTTTAAAAAATAGTTTAAGTTTGAGTGCCTGGGTGACTCAGTTGGTTAAATGTCTGCCTTTGATTCAGGTCATGATCTCAGGATCCTGGGTTTGGGCCCCTATTCGGGATTTCTGCTAAGCAGAGAGTCTGCTTCTCCTTCTCTGCCCCCCCCCCACTCATGCTCTCTGTCCTCTCTCTCAAATAAATAAAATCTTTTTAAAAAATGGTTTGTTTATTTAGTCATATATGGATTCCGTTTGAGGAGAAAAAAATTCTTATTACTCCCACCTTATAGACTTTTTTTTTTAAAAAGATGTATTTATTTATTTTAGGTTCGGGGGCATGTAGAGGGAGAAGGAGAATCCTGAAGCAGTCTGTCTCCATAGTGAGCTTGGAGCCCAACATGGGGCTTGAGCCCAGGACCCCAAAATCATAACCTAATCTGAAATCAAGAGTTGGTTGTTTAACTGACTGAGCCACCCAGGTGCCCTCCACCTTATAGACTTTGATACTACATCATTATGTTATTTAATGTGTATATACACACAAAAGTAGATTTAGATCCTTACAGCCATAGTGTTTTATAAATGTAAAACCATAATACTCATATTAATAATGAAATTGTATAGTAACAATAATAATGCTAGATAGCACATGTAACTCTTGCTATATGCTAGACACTTTGGATAGATGGATAGACGATAGATAGATAGATAGATAGATAGATAGATAGATAGATGTACATTCACATTCATCTAATCTTTTCTATAATCCTTTGAGTTAGGCACAATAAAATCCTGCAATAATACACCCTGGGAGAAGGGAAATTGAACTATAATACCAGACAATTTGGCTCTAGAGCTCATACCCCCTTTTTTAAAATCCCACTTAAAACATTTTCATTATTATTGTCTCCATTTTATGGATAAGCAATTGGAGGCATAGATAGGCTAAATGACTTGTTCAAGATCCCACAGCTAATAAATGTCAGGTCTGTGATTTAATTCCTGGCTGTCTAGGCTCCAGAGATCAAGCTTGTAGTATACTTAGTTACCTCTCAAAAAAATTTACATATTAATATAAGTTTACCAGCTAAATTTTCAACTTAAAACATCAAAATCTGTGAAAATAGTACTTAATCGATATAATTAATTTAATACAGATGACATTTAAATTTTATATTGTATTTCCAATGTTTGGTTTATTGTTAGACAAATTCACTTGCATGTTTTATGTTTTCTTTTTTTCCTTTTGTCTCTCTCTTTTTTTAATCATGATAAGTGTATTCTTTAATCCCCATCACCTATTTCACCTTTCTCCACACCGACCTCCCCTGTAGTAACTGTCAGTTTGTTCTCTGTGGTAAAGAGTCTGTTTCTTGGTTTGTCTCTCTCCTTTTTTTTTTTTTCTTTGCTTGTTTGGTATTTCTTAAATTCACATTTGAGATCACATGGTGTTTGTCTTTGACTGACTTATTTCACTTAGCATTATATTCTCTAGCTCTATCCATGCAAATGGTGGGATTTCATTCTTTTTATGGCTGAATAATTCCAATGTGTGGAGATATTCATATCATCATTATCCATTCATCAATCAGTGGATACTTGGGCTGCTTCCATAGCTTGACTTTTACAAATAATGCTGCAGTAAACATAGGAGTGTCTATATCCCTTGAATTAGTGTTTTTGTATTTTTGGGGTAAATACCCAGTAGTATGATTACAGGATCATAGGGTAGTTCTATTCTAGTTTCTTGAGGAACCTCCATGCTGTTTTCCACAGTAGCTGCAGCAGTGTGCATTCTCCCAACAGTGAAAGAGTGACCCTTTTTCTCTACATCCTCCCCAACACCTGTTGTTTCTTGTGTTTATGATTTTAGCCATTTTTTTTAAGATTTTATTTACTTACTTGACAGAGAGAAACACAGCCAGACAGGGAACACAAGCAGGGGGAGTGAGAGAGGGAGAAGCAGGCCTCCTGCTGAGCATGGAGCCTGATGCAGGGCTTGATCCTGGGACTCCAGGATCATGACCTGAGGTGAAGGCAGTCGCTTAACCAACTGAGCCACCCAGGCACCCCAATTTTAGCCATTCTAATGGGTGTGAGATGAGATCTCATTGTAGTTTTTTTTTTTTTTTTTTTTAATAAATACGGGTAGCAGTGTATTTTTTTTTTTTTAAGATTTTATTTATTTGACAGAGAGAAACACAGCCCGAGAGGAAACACAAGCAGGGGGAGCGAGAGAGGGAGAAGCAGGCTTCCCGCCGAGCGGGGAGCCCGATATGGGACTCGATCCAGGGTCTCCGGGATCATGACCTGAGCTGAAGGCAGTCGCCCGACCAACTGAGCCACCCAGGCGCCCCTCCTTGTAGTTTTGATTGAATGTTCTACATTTCATATAGTGCCTGAATGATCTTGAGATTTATGTCATTGTGATTATTTTAATTTTTCTATTATGAAAAAATAAGCTTATTTTAATTACTGGGCCATTGTTTAGATGATCTGACCATTTAATGCAATCAAAAGTAATAAAATATTAAAATATTTTTTTGATCTAACAAAATTTTTACTATCACTGAACTTGCAATCATTGCTAATTAGTGAGTGCAGACTAGCAGAACATCAGCTTAAATGATAAATGTAGAGAGGGCTGCTATAGCTCAGGTGTTTTGAGTTTGCCCTATGTGTACTGCCTATCTGTTTTATGTGTTTCTTTTTTTTTTTTTTTTAAGATTTTATTTATTTGACAGAGAGAAACACAGCCAGAGAGGAAACACAAGCAAGGGGAGTGAGAGAGGGAGAAGCAGGCTTCCTGCCGAGCAGGGAGCCCGATGTGGGACTCGATCCCGGGTCTCCGGGATCATGACCTGAGACGAAGGCAGTCGCTCAACCAACTGAGCCACCCAAGGCGCCCCATGTTTTATGTTTCAATTTTCATTATCCCACCAGTTTTCTCTCTTTAGTCTAGTGGAGAATCTCTGAATTTTATGCAAGAGTGACTTTGGCGTGCTCTTGACACAAAATTTTGACATAAGTCCAGTCTTCTCTCAGTAGCCCAGAATAAACTTCTGGTACTAAATCAAAAGTACTTTGATTTACTTTCATAAAAATGAAAAAGTCTTCATTTATTATATAATGTGAGACATTAAAGACATTATTTTGCAAAAATTTCTTAGCTGCAAATTACAGCTACAATAAGAGTCATTTTGTCTTTATAACTGCCAGAAAATTTAATGTGAGTATAGCAGTGGATGCGAGGCCATTGTTGTCATTTGACTTTTAGACACACCTCCTTAGTAACATTTAGACATGCTCAGGGATACGTTAAAAGCAAACAGAAGCATTTTAGAAGATCACATGGCACCAGACCTGGTTATGAACACAAACATAAAAGCTGGCACTGAAATTGCATTGATTTGCTTGATAATAAGTGGGTACTCACAAATTAGTAGTTTTCAGAGTATCCCTAAATGCACGTTTAAAAATTCTCAGAGAACATTCTCTTCAGGGTTCTCCTAGAACACATTCGGGGGCTCTCAAGCCTTCTTGGACTCCAGGTGGGACTCTGCTTTAGAGGTTATGATAGAGCTATTAATCCACTGAAATGTTATCATTTGACAGTATCCTAGCAACACATGGAGACACAGGTGACATTTGAACATTGCAGGTGTACCAGAGTATCTGTGTATTCCACATTTTTTCCTACTGTGTAATCTGAACCATTCTATAAAAATACAAGATTAAAGTAGAACTAAACTATCTTTTGCAAAAGGTGCTTTACTGACTTTTGTCTTTCTGATTAAGGTGGATTTCAGTGTCCCCCAAGTGTCTCTGGCAGTTTTGAGGAGAATTGCCTCATCTGTGTTCAAAAGCAAAGATCCCAGTAGTTTGAAAAGGAAGGAAGGAAGGAAGGAAGGAAGGAAGGAAGGAAGGAAGGAAGGAGGGAGGGAGGGAGGGAGGGAGGGAAGGAAGGAAAGAAAAGAAAAGAAAAGAAAGTCTTCACCTCTGCTTTTTAAATCTCCTTTCACTTTGATCCTCCCCTGCCCTATAGCACTGCTGATCCCACTAGGTATTGCCACATGGGCTAGGTATGTTCTCTAGGTGCCAGGACAGGTGACTGATCTTTCTGCATGAACTTTCTGTTGGAACTTAGGAAGGGTGGGTGCCTGTCTCTGTTTTTATACATTATGTTAGGGGTAGGGATACCTAAATGTACATGCCTATACTCCTGAATGTTTTCAAGAAGATTATAGTGAAAGTAACTTTGAGTTTTTATTTGTACCTTTCTCTTTTCCTAAGACCCATAAGTAAGATCCACAGCAGAGGAGGGGACAGAGCTTAGATCAAAGAGAAATTTGAATATAGATACATAATCTAAATTTGGAAATCACAAATATGACAGCTAAAACATTGTTATGCGGTTCAGTTTGTCTACTTTAACTCACACTTCCCTGAAGAATGACTCCTTTTGCAAGCCACTTCTTGGTCCAACACTAGATTTCTGCTATATCCACTCCAGGGCTGATCACACAGGCCCTGAAATGTATGAATGTAACTCAATTTAAGTTTAATATGGGCTGTTCTACTACATTTATAATGCATGATATGTTTCTGATCAGAATAGTGTTTTACTGTACTTAATCATTAAAAGTATATTCTTTCACTGTTGTTTTCCATACAGTTAATTTCTTGTTACATGATTATCATTAACAATTTTAAATTTTGAAATGATTCTTATAATAAAATGGATGTACTAATAAGGCTCACCACAAGCATGCATGTATGTATTGCTTGAAACTTCTCTTTTCACAACATTGGGATACTTTGCATGTTCAGCGTGTAAAAAGGTAAATGGGTTCCTGGTTTTTCAAGGAAAGGTTTCTATATTCTGTGAATTGCCTGGACAGATAACTTCTGAATATGATATTAAAGGTGCCTTTTAGGGGTACCTGGCTGGCTCCAGTTGGTTAAGCAACTGCCTTCGGCTCAGGTCATGATCCTGGAGACCAAGGATCGAGTCCCGCATCAGGCTCCCTGCTCAGCAGGTAGCCTGTTTCTCCCTCTCTCATTCCCCCTGCTTGTGTTCCCTCTCTGACTGTGTTTCTCTCTGTCCAATAAATAAATAAAATATTTTTTAAAAAGATGCCTTTTAAACTTTTAATCTATGAACTTCATATGTTTAAGTTTATAGTTTCAAAATGCTAGTATCATAGCAAGAATTTCAACACATGTTAAGCAACTATATGGGAAGATTTTCTTGGATTTGGAAGTGATCTAAAAAAATGTTCTGGAAAGGAAAACACCAGTAAGTTTGTCTAGATCTAAGTATCTCTTGATGTGGTCACTCAAGAGCACAGGAGGTATTGCTGACTCAAGGAATATGACTTATTTCCCTTAGAAAATCATGTGAATGAGATGTTATTTTTACTCTAATCAGTGGAGATATCAAGGTTGGAGATCTGGAATACTTCAGCACTAATAATCTAAACAGAAATCTTGTGATATAACCAGTAACTTATTCTCTAAGGAGTGTAGGCATTTTCTTATCTGGAGTATTTGTTATATGTAGTATGTATGATAATTTGACTTTGCCTAATTTTATTTTTTATCAGCATACTCTAAAAAAAAGAGTCATTTATTCCTTCAAACTGTTTATTAAGAATCTTCTGTGTTCTGGGCACTGCTTTGGGTACTAGGGATATAGAAATGATAACAAACCTTGGCTTCAGGATTTCAGTGTTAATTCAGAGCAGTAATACCCAACCTGGCTGATCAGATTACTTGAGAAATCTTTAAAAATCATAAACTTATAGATCCTATCCTGAAGACTTATATGAAAAATAAAAGTAAGAATTATCTAGCTTAGCACCTTGCTTCAGGAGTAGGGGTCTTCCAGTTCATATAATGATCTTGCTGTTTTCTGTCTTTGCAGCCCAGAGAATATTCTCTTTACACTATCTCTGCCTGTCACCCAGATCTGAGCCTCTGATATAAGAATAAAGGCAAATTAAAGAGTTATGAACTAACTTAAATTAGTGAATTATCATTTCAAAAGGCAATAATTAGGTAAAGATGCCTTGGAAAGTCCAAATGAATGGGATATGACAGGTCATTTATTAATACTTTAGAACACTGGTTCCTAACTTTTTTTTTTGGACATACAGATCCCTCTGGGAATCTGATAAAAGCTGTAGATTCTCTGTCCAGAAAAATATAAGTGCATATTATTTCAGGAGGGTCATAGACTCTCTGATACCCATTCGTGATACCCATATTAAATGTCTTTAGTATCTCCTGAGGTCTTGGCATATTTTTTATGGTATATTTTGCATGGCTTAAATTTCACTGGAATATTCCAATTTAAAAATATTATACCTATTCACATGCAGTCCAGAAACAACAAAGAAAGGAAAAAGTCATTCATAATGCCATCCTTTTGATTACCATTTTAGTGTATTTCTTTCTAGTTTTGTTTGTAAGTAATGTAGAACCGAACATGGGGCTTGACCTTATGACCCTGAGATCAAGACCCAAGCCGAAATCAGGAGTTGGATGCTTAACCTGGTTAGTCACCTAGGTCCCCTTCTTTCTAGTCTTTTTTAAACATTATCTATTTTTATCATTGTAGTGAAGTGATATTCTGACTATAGAAATTTGCAAGGACATTGTAGAAAGTATTTTTTTTAGTATTTGCTCTAGAGATCACAATATACATCTTTTTAAAATAACATGTTAAAGGTTTATTGTAATATATGTAAAAGAGCATGGCAATCAGATCTTTTAAGAAGATAAGTGTAAACAGTAGCTACAAGAAAATTCATACAGGTCTTAAAAATTGTTTGCTGAATTCATTGAGCTGTACATTCCTAATATGTCCACATTTCCACATGTATATTTTACTTCATAACAGGAAAGAAAAGAGCTCACCTAGAGGGCAATGGTATGTAAGAGAATTCAAATTTATTCCATTATTCTCTACAGTAATAGTTGGCCACCATTTAAGAAAGGCGTGCCATTGGTTTAACAGTATGCATCTTTAAGTTATTATAATCTATCTCAAGTTAACCTGATAAAATTGAAATAAAATATGCCACTTTACTTTTTTTCCATTTTATTTCCATTTTTACCAGTTTTAGCTCAGTTTTCCTCTCCTTTGTACTATTGCTATCATACATATTATCACATGTATATACATTATAAACTCAACAATGCAGTATTACAGTCTTTGCTTTCAGCAAGGACATGCCTTGCAAAGAAATTAAGAGAAGAAAATTTAAAAATATTTATATATTTACTATTCCTACTGCTCCTTGTGCCTTCCAAATTCTGAGTTCTGAGTTACATTAATTTCCTTTTAGCCAGAAGGACTCCCATTGGTATTTCTTACTAAGGAGGGTCCACTAGCAGTGAATTACCTCAGTTTTTGTTTATCTGTGAATGTTTTTATTTTGTCTTTTTAAAAAAGATTTTATTTTTTATTTGATAGAACAGGCAGGAAGAGCAGCAGAGGGAGAGGGAGAAGCAGGCTCCACACTGAGCAGGGAGCCCCATACAGGACAGGATCCCAGGACCCTAAGATCATGACCTGAGCCGAAGGCACATGCTTAACCAACTGAGCTGCCCAGGCACCCCTATTGTGTCTTTATTTTTGTTGGATATGGAATTCTTGATGTACAGGTGTGTTTTTCCACTAGCAGCTTAAGTATGCCATTCCCATTGCTTTTGGTCTGCATTATTTCTGATGAAAGTCAACTATTAATCATATTTTTCCTTATATGTGTCATATTTTTCTCTTGCTGTTTTCAAGATCCTCTTTTTTTCTTTTGGCTTTTAGGGAGTTTAACTATCATACATAAAAGTATTGTTCTTTTTGCATTTGTCTAGATGGAATTTATTGAGCATTGTTGCAATGTTAAAGTTTCTCACCAAATTTGGTATTTTTTGGCATTATTTCTTCACATTTTTTTCCTGCCCCCCCCCTTTTAAAAAGATTTTATTTATTTATTTGACAGAGAGAGGCACAGCGAGAAAGGGAACACAAGTGGGGGAGTGGAGAAGGAGAAGCAGGATTCCCACTGACCAGGGAGCCTGCTATGGGGCTCCATCCCAGGAATCAGGACCTGAGCTGAAGGCAGACGCTTAATGACTGAGCTACCCAGGCGCCCCTTTTCTGCCCTTTCTTCTTTACTCCTTTTAGGACTTAAATCACATTTATGTTAGGATGTTCGATATTGCTCCACAGATCACAAAGGCTCTCATTTTCCTCCAATATTTTTTCCTTTTGTGTTTTGGTTTGGGTAATTTTTATGGATATGTCTTTATATTTACTGATTCTTCTGCCATCTTAGATTTGTTGATGAGCCCATCTGTGAGATTTTTGGTTTTGGTTTTGGTTTTCATTTCATTTATTGTACTTGTCGACTGTAGGATTTCCATTTGGCTCTTTATAGTTTGAAAGTTCTCTGTTGAAATTCCCTATTTATTTAGTCCTTCTTAGCACATTTTCCTTTAATTCTTTGAACACATTTATAATAGTTTCTTTGAAGTCTGTTAAATCAAACATCTGTGCCACTTTGGAGTTATTTTCTATTAACTGCTTTTTTTCTTGAGTGTAGGTTAACATTTTTATACTTTAAAAGTATCTAGTAAATTTTGTAGATGTTTGGATATTGTGTTCTTGTGAGTCTGGATTCTGTTTTGGGGTTTTGTTTTACTAGGCAGTTATCTTTCTTTGACTCAGTCTGAAATTTGTTGCTTCTATAATGTTCAGCTGCTGATGTCTCAGCCCAGTTTTTGTGTATTTGCTGGTGTCTGTTTTTTTTTTTTTTTTTTTAAGATTTTATTTATTTATTTGACAGAGAGATAACAAGTAGGCAGAGAGGCAGGCAGAGAAAATTGAGGAAACAGGCTCCCTGATGAGCAGAGAGCCCGACGCAGACCTCCATCCCAGGAATCTGAGATCATGACCTGAGCCGCAGGCAGTCGCTTAACCAACTGAGCCACCCAGGTACCCCAGGTACCCCTTGCTTTTTTAACATGGCTTCTTAAGGGGTCTTTCTTGAGCCTATATAGTTTAGTGGTCGGGGAGTGGTCCCTTAGGGCAGTAAGGCTTCCATACTCTGACTAGGATGCATGTAGGTAAGGAATACATTCCAAAGTAAAACTAATTTACAAGCCCATGGCTTTCAGTCTTTACCATGTTCTCTAAAGTCTTCTGCATATGTGCATAATTTAGTAGACAACCAGGAGTATGTAGACAGTTTATAATCTCAACCATCCAGGGCTCTCTTACTTCCAAAATTTAGTTTTGCTATTGCCTTGAACCAAGCCCACCAGCTATGGGTGCTAAAGTTGTGGGGGTTTTGTCTTTCAGGCAGTGGGGAATACAAAGTCCCCAGGCAAGAGGGTTGAAAGATGCCATTCCTGATTGATGAAGCAGCAGTATTTCTCAGGTTCTTCTTTGTAACTGGTTGTTTCCCAGTGTTCTAAAATAGTTGGTTTTTGTCATTTTGTCTAGATTTATATCTGTCTACATTTGCAGCTGTTATTGGAAGTAAGAACATACTATTATAACATTCTGGGATGGTTTCTTCACATCTTTGTCCTGTTCATACATACTATAGAGCATATTTCACATAAATTCAATCTAAAGTATGATCTAAATTTGTACCCTGCATTTTCACTTAGTAGTATAGTTTGAATAGTTATCAATGTCATTAAGACTTTTTGTAAGTATCCTTAATAGCTACATTATACTTCAGTATATCAGTTTTGTTTTTCTTTTTAAGGTTTTATTTATTTGAGAGGGAGAGAGTGAAAGCATAAGTACAGGGGAGAGGGAGAAGCAGATTCCTCAGTGAGCAGGGAGCCAGATGCAGGGCTCGATTCCAGGACATTGGTCATGACCTCAACCAAAGGCAAGCACTTAACTGACTGAGCCACACAGGAACCCCAGTATATCAATTTAATGAGATAATCCAATTATTCCCCCATTGTTAAAAATCACTTGTATATTGCTATCAATTATTTTCAGTAATTTGATGTTACAGATAACACTGGGATGAACATCTCTCTGCGTTGATTTTGGTATCTTAAATGATTAATTTAGAGTAGATTGTTGAAATGAAAATCCTGTGTCAAAAGGTATAAATATTTTAGATATTCTTTTTTTAAGATTTTATTTATTTATTTGACAGAGAGAGGCACAGCTAAAGAAGGAAGATAAACAAAGGTAGTGAGAGAGGGAGAAGCAGGCTTCCTGCCGAGCAGGGAGCCTGATGTGGGACTTGATCCCAGGTCTCCGGGATCATGACCTGAGCCGAAGGCAGCCGCTTAACCAACTGAGACACCCAAGGGCCCCTCCTTTATGATTTCTTATGTTGCTTCTATACCCAAAAAGCTAACCCTATCCCCCCCATGTGAATTCTGTTTGTCTGTTTGTTTGTTTTAAGATTTTTATTTATGTATTTGACAGAGAGAGAGAGATCACAAGGAGGCAGAGAGGCAGGCAGAGAGAGAGGAGGAAGCAGGCTCCCTGCTTAACAGAGAGCCCCATGCAGGCCTCCATCCCAGGACCCTGAGATCATGACCTGAGCCGAAGGCAGAGGCTTTAACCCACTGAACCACCCAGGCGCCCGTGAATTCTGTTTTTAAGTTGAACCAAACTTTAACAGTTAAAAAATGATTGCATATCAGCATTTCATATGGTTTAACCTTAAAATTTTTTATAAGTGTATTTGTTTTCCTTATTGGAGTATTTTGTTTCTCATAATTTCATGAACAAATACAGAACAAAATATATGAAGAAACTAACCTGGAATAAAACTGCATTTTTCGGGGCGCCTGGGTGGCTCAGTTGGTTGAGCGACTGCCTTCGGCTCAGGTCATGATCCCGGAGACCTGGGATCGAGTCCCGCGTCGGGCTCCCTGCTCGGCAGGAAGCCTGCTTCTCCCTCTCTCACTCCCCCTGCTTGTGCTCCCTCTCTGGCTGTCTTTCTCTCTGTCAAATAAAGAAAATCTTTAAAAATTAAAAAAAAAAAAAAAAACTACATTTTTCAAGAATGTGAAAAATCAGCTATCATTTTGGTAGAGTGGTCAAATAAAAAAAGGAAGGTCATTAGTTGAGTGGTAAATGCTTGGGGTTATCATATTCAACTTACTATAATATATTGTTTCATTGCCCTTTAATGGTAGGTATTTTTCTTAAATCTATAAAAGCAGTACTTTTAATTACCAGATTTTATTAGTTTGACAATTTTAAAAAATAAAAATAAGGTTTGGGGCACCTGGGTAGTTCAGTCGTTAAGCGTCTGTCTTCAGCTCAGGTCATGATCCGAGAGTCCCAGGATCGAGCCCTGCATCCGACACCCTGCTTAGTGGGAGGCCTGCTTCTCCCTCTCTTACTCCCCCTACTTGTGTTCCTTCTCTAGCTGTATTTCTATCACATACATGAATGAATGAATGAATGAATGAATGAATGAATGAATAAATAAATAAAATCTTTTTTAAAAAAAGGTAAGGTTTAATTTACCTCATTTTTTAGGTCAGCATGGTGGGGTCAGGAGAAAACTAGCAAGGAGGTATTTTAGAATGAAATGGAAACTTAAGAAATAATGTATTCATTGTATATATATACATTACTTGGGCTTGCTAAGTTAGAATTCTAAAAGAAAATTAGCAGGATAAGTTAGAAATCAAAGCTCTGCCAATAATTTTTAATCATTATTAAAGCAACCATGATTTTGGGCTTTTCATAATCATTACTTATGATGAATTGTGAAGTAGTTCTGTGATTAGATTAATGTCAACTTAAAAAAAACATTATTGTCATGTATTACTTAAGCAAATTATTGATCACAGGTCTCCTGAGGCAAAGGGCTTGTACATTTTGTCCATTATAAAATTTACCTTTTAGCAAAATATCTCTTTAACCTTATGGTAGTAGTAAGAATGGGTGTCAAATGTCAGATTATAGGGAAAACTTAAATAGTTCTTGCAGTTTTATAGGAAACTTTAGTACATTAAAATGCATGACACAGACATACTTTATACTGAACTGTGAAAAAATTTAGTGGTCTTTAAAAAGTTTTCCTTTTGTCATAGTACCCATTTTCCCTCGTCCATCTAACAAAATCCAGCTTGGAAAACATAGGATTAAGGATACAGAAGAAAATAACTATTATTACCATTTTGCCATATTGTTTTTAGTTCTTTCTAAAATATACATTTTATTTTTAAATTTTAATTTTTTTACAAATCTGAATCATTTTCTGTATATAGTTTTGTAGCCTTACAAAAATATGATTTTAGTATTTGCCTAAGTTATGTAATGTCTTTAAATCATTAAAAAACTTGAGAGCTCCTGGTTTGCTCAGTTGTTCAACTCTTGGTTTCATCTTGGGTTATAATCTCAGGGTTGTAGGAGTCTGCTGGAGATTCTCTCTCTCCCTCTCCCCCCCTCCTCCCACTTGTGTGCTCTTGCACTCTCTCATTCTCTAATTAATTAATTAATTAATTAAAAATTGATCACTGTGCTGCTTCCATGTCGGGGTTGGACCATAATTTATTTAGCCATTCTCCTGTAGGGCATATGTTTATATTTGTCAACAAAGTTATGGTAAACATGCTTGCATGGATGAGGAAACTAAAGCTCTTGGGGGTTACACAGTCCAGGCTCATATATAGTTCTTCTGACACCCAGTGTTTTTCCTTTGCCTTTTTTTCTTTTGCCCATATAAAACTGTCAGGAACATGTGAAACATAACCTGATCGCAGCTATTCCATTTAGAAAATCTCTTAGTAAATCATTCAAATCAAATCACTTATTTTCTACAACTTGTTTTTGGAAGTATAAATATTTATTTGACTTTATGTCGGTTTATTTGCATCATTACCCATTTTGAGCAGTGTTTCAGACAACTGGATATTTAATAAATTTTTCTCCAAAAATTCATGATTTAAAAGAATGACTAATTATACTATCTTATATGAAAATAATAGGCTCCAATGTAGTATACACAGTAATTATAAAAATGATTCTGGGGGCAACTGGGTGGTTTAGTCGATTAAGCATCTGACTTTGGCTCAGGTCATGATCTCAGGGTCCTGGGATTGAGCCCTGTGTTATCAGACTCTGGGTTTAGTGGGGAGTCTACTCTTCACTCTCCCTTTACCCCTCCCCCTGCTCATGCTGTCTCTCTCTCTCAAATAAATGAATAAAATATTTTTTAAAAGGTGGTTCTGGGGCACCTGGGTGGCTCAGTTGGTTAAGCAACTGCCTTCGGCTCAGGTCATGATCCCAGAGTCCCAGAGTCCTGGGATCAAGCCCTGCATCAGGCTCCGTGCTCGGTTGGAAGCCTGCTTCTCCCTCTCTCACTCCCCCTGCTTGTGTTCCCTCTATGGCTGTGTTTCTCTCTGTCAAATAAATAAATAAAATCTTAAAAAAAAAAAAAAAAGTGGTTCTGGAGACACATGGGTGGCCAGTTAAGCGTCTGTCTTTGGCTCATGTCACTATTCCAGGGTCCTGGGATCAAGTCCCACATTGGGTTCTTTGCTCAGTGAGGAGCCTCTTCTTTCTCTGCCCCTTCCCCTCTCCCTGCTCATGTTCTCTCCCCCATCTTTCTCTCTCTCTCTCTCTCTCTGATAAATAAATAAATACAATCTTAAAAAAAAAGATTCTGTACTTTTTTTAGTTTCAGGGGTAGAATTTAGTAATTCATCAGTTGCATATAACACCCAGCACTTATTACATCAAGTACCCTCCTTAATTCCCATCACCCAATTACTTTATCACCCCCACTCTCCTCCCATCCAGCAACCCTCAAGTTTGTTTCTTATAAGTTAAGAGTCTCTTGTGGTTTGCCTCCCTCTCTGTTTTTATCTTATTTTATTTTTTCTTCCCTTCTATGTTCATCTGTTTTGTTTCTTAAATTCCATATGTAAGTGAAATCATATGATATTTGTCTTTCTCTAATTTATTTTGATTTAAATAAGCAGATGTCTTTCTCTAATTTATTTTGCTTTAAATAAGTTTGCTGGAACCCTCTAGTTCCATCCACATCATTGCAAATGGCAAGATTTCATTCTTTGTAATGGCTGAGTAATATTCCATTGTGTGTGTATACACACACACACACACACACACACACACACCACATCTTCTTTATCCATTTATCCATTCATCAGTGGATGGACTTCTGGGCTCTTTCCGTATTTGGGCTATTGTGGACATTGTTGCTATAAACACTGGAGTGCAGGTGCCCCTTCAAATCACTTGTTTGTATCCTTTGGATAGATACCTAGTAGTGCAATTTGTGAGTTGTAGGATAGTTCTATTTCTAATTTTCTGAAGAATCTCCATGTGTCTTCCATAGTGGCTGCACCAATTTACATTCCCACCAACAGTGTAAGAAGGTTCCCCTTTCTCCACATCCTGGACATCTGTTGTTTCCTGGGTTGTTCATTTTAGCCATTCTGACAGGTGTGAGGTGATATCTCATTGTGTTTTTGATTTTTATTTCCCTTGATACTGAATGCTTTTGAGCATTTTTCATGTGTCTGTTAGCTATATGGATGTCTTCTTTGGAGAAATGTCTGTTCATGTCCTCTGCCCATTTTTTGACTGGAGTTTTGGTTTTGGGGGGGGTTGAGTTTGATAAGTTCTTTATAGATTTTGAATAATAGCTCTTTATCTGATATGTCATTTGTGACTACCTTCTCCCATTCCATAGGTTGCCTTTTAGTTTTGTTGACTGTTTCCTTTGCTGTGCAAAAGGTTTTTATCCTGATGAAGTTCCAATTTTCTCTTGCTTTCCTTGCCTCTGGAGATGTATCTAGCAAGAAGTTGCTGCAGCCCAGGTCAAAGTGGTTGCTGCCTGTGTTCTCCTCTAGGATTTTGATGGATTCCTGTCTCATATTTAGGTCTTTTATCCATTTCGAGTTTATTTTTGTGTATGATGTAAGAAAGTAATCCCATTTCATTCTTCTGCATGTGGCACTCCAATTTTCCAAAAAAGCATTTGTTGAAGAGACTGTCTTTTTTCCATTGGATAGTCTTCCCTCTTTGTCCCTATAGTCAAAGATTATTTGACTATAGAGTTGAGGATCCATATCTGGGCTCTCTATTCTGTTCCACTGACCTGTGTATCTGTTTTTGTGCCAGACTGTACCATCTTGATGATTATAGCTTTGTAATACAGCTTGAAGTCCAGGATTGTGATGCCACCAGCTTTGGTTTTCTTTTTCAACATTCCTTTGGCTGTTTGGGGTCTTTTCTGGTTCCATACAAATTTTAGAATTATTTGTTCTAGCTCTGTGAAAAATGCTGGTGGTATTTTGATAAGGATTGCATTGAATGTGTACATGGCTTTGTATAACTTAGACATTTTCACAATATTTGTTCTTCCAATCCATGAGCCTGGAATGTTTTTCCATTTCTTTGTGTTTTCCTTAATTTCTTTCATAAGTGTTCTATAGTTTTCAGAGTACAGATCTTTTACCTCTTTGGTTAGGCTTATTCCTAGGTATTTTACAGTTTTGGGTGTAATTATAAATGGTTGAATGTTTTTGAGGAGAAAATCTGTCTTAAAAACATTCTAGTACTTTTACTTCCTATCTTTTTAGTGATGAAAATGCTTCAAAGAAATAATTTTGGACAGTCCTTTAGAAGCAAAGTAAAGTAACTTCATTCAAAGACAGAAATTATAACTTGGAATAAAATAGAAAGGTTTTGTCAAGAGAGTTAAAAACTTATGTAAGCTTAGTAAACCAAAGATAGATAGGGGTACCTGTGTGGCTCAGTGGGTTAAAGCCTCTGTCTTCATCTCAGGTCATGATCTCAGGGTCCTGGGATTGAGGCCCCTGTCAGGGCTGTCTGCTCAGCAGGGAGCCTGCTTCCTGCTCCCTCTCTACCTGCCTCTCAGCCTGCCTGTGATCTCTCTCTCTGTCAAATAAATAAATAAAATCTTTTTTTTTTTTTTTAGAAAAAAAAAAGGTAGATTATTCCAGATGATTGCTACTGCAGAGAACACCACTCACTTCCTGGAAAGCAGCCATGAGATGATACAAAGGAAGTGAGACAAAGTCAAAAAGCAGAAAGAAGTAATAGGAAATCAGTTTCTTAAAAATTGATGTTGCGGGATGCTTGGGTGACTCAGTAGGTTAAGCATCTGTCTTCAGCTCAGGTCATAATCCCAGGATTCTGGGATCGAATCCTACATCGGGCTCCTTGCTTAGCAGGGAACCTGCTTCTCCCTCTGCCTGCTGCTCCCCCTGCTTATGCTTTCTCCCCCACCCGACAAATAAATAAAAACTTAAAAAAAAAACTTTAAAAAATTGCTGTTGCAATACTACAAAGGATTTAAAATATAGAAAGTATTATTCTAAACCATTGTATCCTATAAGGATCAGGAAAGACATTTATGTAACTGTTTAAGATAATGCCTCATATCCTTCCTAAAATATTAATATTTATGGACTAAAAGGTATGCTGATACTTAAAATACAGGTAGCAAAAATAGGTGGCTAGTAAGGTGCTAAAAAAGAGAAGGTAATAAAACAGAATTTAGAACCATATGAATGTCTATCCTTATACGTTACCACATACTCATTTTGAGAAAATTTAGGAAACTTCAGAATTATTTGTGCTCTGCCTTTTAAAATATAAACAGCTGGTACTACTGAGTCAAATTTTACTTTAACCTCGATATCATGTCTAGAATATTACAAAAATAATTTGTTTTACATAGACTTATTTTAGAATTTTTGGGAGACCTAACATATAAATAACTACAAATAAAAAGCCCTAATTTCCTCCTTCAGTGGGAGAATCTCTTGGTTTAGCTGTAAAAAAAAAGAAAGAAAAAAAAAGAAGTCTCAGTTCCTTACAGAGAAATGTTAAGTAAACATTTCTACTTGGTGTCACAACTGTGTAGCCAATATAAATAAATGATTATTTGGGTTTGTTGTTACTTCCATTTTCTGTCTTTCTTATACTTCCAAACTTACATTAAATTAGTCATACTTTTCCCCTTATCTCCCTAACTACCTTGGCTCCACAGAGGGGAGAACATTTTTACTTCATCTACGTAGCTTTCATATAAAGCTACTTCCTTTCTAAATGTAAGCCTTCTTAAGTTCTGTTAAAAGGTGGTTTAGGTGGGGAGGCTCCACAGCTGGAGTAGGAATAAGGGAAGCTAAAGATGAGAGAAGGCACTCATTTTGAAAGAATAGAGAGGTAGCATTTTCACAAAGATCTTGAGTGTTGTATGAATTGTTAGGTCCAGAGTGTATCCTTCCAGCTATGTGAGGTTGGACAAAGATGGTGACATTTCAGCACTTCTACAACTAAGGATACACGGGAATAGAAATTCCAGGTAGAGGGTTGTGCATGAGAGAAAGCACTGGGAGGAAAATGCAGGATATGGTTGAGAAATAGAGAGAGTCTATGTATTGCTGAAATATTGGGTATGAGTGCAGAAATGGTTGAAAAATAAGGATAAAAGAATAAGCTTGGGAAATTATTGATGGTAATTAAAAATTAAAGTGAAATTTTTATGCGTAACTGTGGAAGCAATGGAGAGTCACATAGGTCTTTTTTAAGCAGTAGTTTAGAGCCTTGCTTTGTGAAGATAACTTCAGCAGCTCTGTTTAGGAGTTTAGGATGGAAAAGTTAAGTGGAAAGGATACAGCTATGGTTGTCTGTGTGGCCAGCCTTTTCTATAAAAAGCCAGATAAATATTTTAGGCTTTGTGGGCCATATGATCTCTACCACTGCTACCTAGCCCTGCCACTTGTTGCCATAGACAGTTTATAAACAAATAAGTACTGCTGTATTTAAACAAATAAGTACCGTAGTAAATGAGCAAAACCATTTTGTAAATAATAGTATTGAGTTATGAATAAGGGTTTCTTACACAGGTGCTCAAAGATGTTGTACCCTTAGGTTCAGATTTACCTTTTTAACTTCTTTATTGATAAAATGGCATTTTTTCCTAATTTTTAACAAAGAAAATAACTGTTAAATAACTTTTTTTTGCAAACCTGAAAGCTGTTTAGATAAAATGTTTGGTAAAGCTCTAAGATGAATTTGCTGTTGAGAATGGACTATTTGTTCTTGGCTTAATTCTTTTCGTTTTTCTTGGGACTTTGTTTAAACCCAACATGGTGCTAAGTTCTAGTGGCGAGATCAATCTACTTTTGAACTACTTGTAATATTTCTAGCTTAGACCTTGATTTTAAGAGATAGAATTATAGTAACTGTTAAAATGAAATGGAGCCAGAAATATGATAAGCTGTTGATATGTGTCTCTGTCATAGTGAGATTGCATTCACTTTAAAGGAAGCGGCACAGTACCTATACTGCAAACAAGTTTAATATTTTAGAAGTTACTCATTTGGAAAAGCTTGATTAAAATGAGCTTTTTAATGGCACTCACAACCTTTAAGATCATTAATGGTAGCATCCTAAAGACTAAAGAAAATTTAGTTTTAACTTTGTATAGTCATTTCTGGTAATTAAAATGATTAGATTTATCTCCTTTTTTCCCCCTTGAAAGTTGATAATCAAATGGATCTAAAGCTGAGAGGCAATATAGTATTATTAAGAACATAAATTTTGTGATCTGGGTTAAAATTCAAGTTCTGCCACCTTACCATCTTTGTGACTTAAGGTAATTTATTTTTCATCTAAAAAAATAGCATTAAAAGTACCTGCCTTGTCAGAATTGTTATGGGAATTTTGTTAAGTGAGATATATATAACGTGCTTATAAGCACGGGGTCTGGAGTGTTATAAGCATACAATAAAAACTTTTTTTTCAAAAAAGATGTTAAGTTTTTTTTCAGGTAGCTTATGCTTTCTTAGGAGTGTCTGTCATGTTGGCTGGGAAGGATATGGCACACAGAAGTTACCACTTTAATATTTGGAACACATGTGATCACTTTGAGACTGGCTACTCTATTATCAAATAGCTTTGTTAAAAATATATGCAGATTTCATGGTTGTTTAATTTCCCGAATATCATTATCATCCTTTCAGATATTCAGGTATTTGAATTAAGTAAATTCTTCCTAATAGAATTCAATGAAATTAATGTTTCAGAATGAATGTGTATACATTTATGAGGATTTTAAAATTTAAAAGAAGGTTTATTTCAAACATGAGTATATTCCAGGCACTATCCTAGGTGATGATACACAGGTATATGACAGTTACTGTCTTCAAGAAGCTAATCGCCTTCAAAGAAGGAAAGATAAGCAACATAATCAGTAATTATACTAAAAATATGCTGATATATGTGTTTCCAGGGTTTATAGGAACATAGAGCAGAGAGCTATAACCACCATGAAGGGTTAGGGAGGAAATAAGCTGAAATGATAAGGTTTTCAGGAGATGATGCCTTTTCAGCTAAGCTTTGAAAGAACAGATTGGCCCAGAAGAGGAAATAGATGTTGTCCAGAGAAGGGGAATTTATAAATTTATCTGTATATATAATGCATTTTTACTAACATCATTGGAAAAATGGCTATGTGACTTTGGACAGGTAACTTTACCTCATGAAGTTTTGTCAGTATTAAAAGAGTTAATAGGCTTTCTGTTCCAGAGAAGATGAAAAAACAGGGATCAGATTTATCCTCTCACTTGAAACAACTAAAAAAACTGGACTAATTATTAGAGAAAACAACTCTCCAGAAAATGGACATAAAACGTGAAGTACAGTGATTCTGAGAGGTGGGGGGAAAATGAGGTGTGCCATTCAGTTGCTTCAGCTTGAGGCCTAGAGAAAGGTTCCAGGTCACATCACAGGAAGGAATGACTCAGATACTCGGTAGTCACTTGAGTTGAGAAGATGGAGCTGTGACACCAGGGAAGCCAAAGCCCCTGGAAATCACAGGACAGTTTACGAGAGAGGAGAGAGCTACAGAATATCTGCAGAGGGTTTCCTTCAAGTATTCAGCAGACTGTTCATTAGTACATGCATGTGAAGAAAGTATCCAAGGCTTGGAAAAGAACTGTTTGAAGTGATTAGAAGAAATTGCCTGCCACCACACAGAGTTGGGAACAGTGCCTCCTCCCAATACCCAGTGTGGAAAACCTCATAATTTCAAGGTGCTTCTGATTAAGTACTAAGGAAGTCTTAATAGTGGGGAAGAATTAATGACAGACTTAAAGCTGTTCTGGTGCTGCCTAACAAAGTGGGAACTGAAAGGATCAAACTGTTTCCAAGTAATGTAACTGTGTCCTGAAACAAAGACCAAGATACAGGAATACAAAAACATCCAGCATACAACAAAATAAAATCATGATGTCTGACATTTTGTCCTAAAGTACCATACATCCAAAAAGATCAAGAAAATGTAATATATAATAGAGACTAAAATAAATCAGTTGAAACCAGCCTAGAATTAGTTGACAAGGACATTATGAGAACTAGTGTAACTATATTGCATATGGTTAGAGAGCTACTAAAAGCACCCTGAACATATTAAATAGATACATGAAAGCTATAAAAGCAGTCAAAATTCTGGATATGAAATGTTTGAGGTGAAAGATACACTGGATGATATTAATGGACATGACACACTGCAGAATATGGATTAGTGAACTAAAAGACATAGCAAAAGAAACTATCCAAAAGTGGAATGAGAGAGGAAAAAATAAAAATAAAAAAACAAAGAAGAGCATTTGTGAGCTGTGGTAACAACATAAGGCAGCCAAATATACAATATATATGTGACTAGAATCCTCAAAAGAAGGTTATGAATAGGAGGCAACAGAATAATATAATTGAAGAAACAATGACCAAAATATCTCCAAATTTTATAAAAACTATAAGCAGTTTCAAAAGGCTGAACAAGCCTCAAACACAAGAAATGTGAAGAAAACCACACAAAAGCATATCATAATCAGATTGCTTGAAACCAGTTATGAGAAGAAAATCTTAAAAGCATAAGAGTAAAAATAATATTAATTGTTATTATATAAGAGAAAAAAGTACTCATTATGTATGAGGGGAACAGAGGTAGCTATGAAAGTAGATTTCTCATGGGAGACCATGCAAAGTACAAGACAATAAAGGAACAACTTTAAAATAATGGTAGAAAAATTTTAGAAGTCTGGAATTCTTCTAGAAGAATATCTTTGAAAAAATGAAGGCCAAAGTGAAGATCTTTTTTTTCAAGACACACAAAAATGGAAAGAATTTATTACCAAAACTCTTGGAGTACAAGAAATGGGTAAAGGAGGCCTTTTCAGATACTGGGTTGACATAAAAGAGTAGAGAGTACCAGGAATGGTAATTACATGAGTAAATAGAACCCTTTAAAAGATAGCTGTTTAAAACCAACAACACAGTGTATTATAGAATTTATAACAATATATGACAGCAGCGACAGTAATAATACAGAGACTGGGAGGGGAGAAATGCAAGTGTATTATTGTAAGGTTTTTGTAGTATATAAGCAGTAATATAATGAAGATAGAGTGATAAATTAAAGATGTATATGGTAAATTCTAAAACAACAACCAAAATAACACAAAAAGAGTTTCTGCTAATAAGCCAACAAAGAATGTAAAATGGAATTATAAAAGTGTTCTGTTTAGGGGGAGGCATAAAAGGAAGAAAAAGGGAACAAAAAACAGATGGGACAAACAAAACAAATAACATGTGGTAGATTAATAATTACATTAAATGTAAATTGGTGCAATCATGCCAATCAAAAGTCAGCATTTTTCAGATTGCCTTAAAAACCAAGATCCAGGGGCTCCTGGGTGGCTTAGTTGGTTAAGCACCTGACTCTTGTGATTTTGGTTCAGGTCAGGATCAGGTTGCTTTGGGCTCTGCTCAGTGGGGAGTCTACTTGAGATTCTCTCCCTCTTCCCCTCCCCCCACTCACACTTGCTTCCTCTCAAATAAGTAAATCTTCAAAAATACATACACACACACACACACACACACACACACACACACACACAGTGGAATATTACTCAGCCATCAGAAAGGATGAATACCCACCATTTACATCGACATGGATGGAACTGGAGGGTATTTTGCTAAGTGGAAAAAAGTCAACCATTCCAAGCTGGAATGCTCTTTTAGCACAGCCACAGTCTTTTTCTCAGACTTTCTACTTGAAAGTTTCAAGTAGAAAATTGTTCTCAACAACTCCCCAAAGTGTTGTTGGCAACTACAATGGCTGTTGTCTCATCAACTCCCAGGATTCCCACAGTGGTGGCCAGGGCTTCAGGGAGCTAGCTGAACATGGATGGAAATGAGAAGAACGAACAAAGAGTTTAGTTTAGTGTATAAACTGTTTTATATAGAGATAGGCTTGCTTTTCTGCTTCTTGTTTTTCATATATGTAGTTGTGACTCCAGGATTGTGCTGGTTAGCTTTGGCACTCTTTAGAGATTCTAGACATGCTGTCTGTACATGCTGTCTATTTATGAAGAACTCAGGATTGGACTAAATAAGAGTAAATCCAGAGTTAAGGGAACAAGTCTAGACATTGAAAATAGTCACCTCCAGAAGCCATAGGAGGACTTATCTTTTAGTTTTATCTCAGGAGCATTTGTTTCTTCCTAAAGTAGATACTCTTCTTTAACGTGAAGGCTTATAAATAGAGTTAAGTAAGTATACTGGCCACCAGGGAGAGGGAAGGGAGCAGACCACTATTAATTTAGAAATTTTAAGCCCTATATGATAAGAATTTCTAGCAGAAGTATGGTTTTCTTTAACTAAGTTAAAAAAAATATGGTACAGTATCTACTAATTTACTTTTTTGGATATCATACCATATAACAATAATGTTTTAACTTTAACATAGCCTTTAAAGACTTCTAGTATAAGTTCATACTGTTTCCTACTTTTCTGTTAATGTTGAATTTTTTTGAGGAGACAGCAGTTATATTCTCTTTAATTTGGTTTGGGTGATATTTGTTTAATTATGCACTACTAATTTTGATGTAAGGAATATTATTTTTTAATGGAATATAATTTTTTATCCATAAGTTTGCTTCACACAGTATAATTGTGACATTGTGTTCTTAATTATGTCCTCATTTTACAGTTCTTCTATTAAGAAATTATATTACATGCATTTTTATTTGATATTCTTATTTATTGAATAAGGTTAAATTTCTGGTTCTGAATAACATTAGTACCATTTACCAATTTTAGATGGAATTCATTCTAATCCCTGAAGTGTAATATCCATTAAAATAGCTAAAGCATTAGAAATTTTGGCGCTCGAGCCCTTAAAGGTATTTTCATTCTAAGCCAGTTAGTATGGTGATACCTAACTAAAACTGGATTAATATAAATTGTTCTTTTAGCTCTATATTCTGTTCCTTCTTTCTCCTTATTCTTTTCTTTAAAAAGTTAACTATAGATAGCAATAGAATGATGGCAACAGAAATCAGGATGCTTCTTTCCTGCTCTGAATGCCCAGCTCATCTACTTCAGAGCCAAGCAGCTGCTGATTCAGATAGGCACATTGCACCTGGAGGTTCTCAGCCATGAGATCTGTTGTGATTCTTTCCTTCTTCTGGGACAAACTCAAGGTTCAGTCAGTGTAGGGGGGCCCTTGGAAAGAATGTGAGAGGTAGAGTGATAGAAAGAGACTGCAATCCCATATCCATTAAACTTATTCACTACTATAGTAAGGGTAAAAGGAAGATACTTGCAAATGAACAAAATGGAGAGAACATTTGCATTTGATACCTTATGGTATCAAGCAAAAATGCTTGAAAAATGACTTAAATATTTAGAAGAGTAAAAATGTTTATAAAACATGAATTTTAAAAGTCTGACAAGTCCAACAATGTGTTTTTCCCCTTAGTTGAAGTTCTCCCCTGTATTGCTAAAATTTAGCAAGTTATATTTGTTTAAGCATATGTATTTAGAATGCCATCATGTTTCATCCACTAGGACAAATGTATTATTATGGACAGATTTTTCTTTTGAACAGAATTAAAAACTCATCCTTATGCTTTTATATCTATGGGATTAATTGCTTTGACTTCATGATTGTCCTAGTGATTTAGTTAGAAGGATCCTGTGTCATTTACTGGTAGAGGCAAGTTTCTAAACTGCTCTGGTTTTCTTTATCTTTGAATATGAATCCTATATTATAGATTTTTAGAGAAATTAATGAAAATATAAATATGTCTTGGGGCGCCTGGTGGCTCAGTGGTTAAGCCTCTGCCTTCAGCTCAGGTCATGATCCCGGAGTCCCAGGATTGGTCTCCACATCTGGCTGCCTGCTCAACAGAAAGTCTGCTTCTCCCTCTTACACTCCCGCTGCTTGTGTTCCCTCTCTAGCTGTGTTTCTCTCTGTCAAATAAATAAAATCTTTTTTAAAAAAGATAATATAAATATGTCTTAACAGGCATTTTTATCAGAAACCTCAATCATCTTTCTTTAGGAATGAGAATTACCATACTTTCAAGACAGTGCTTATAAATGGAGGATGTTGGGAGCTGCCACGGAGGGGGGATTTTGTAGGGTTAGAGACTTTAACAATATTGGGTTTTTTTGGCGGGGGAATATGGGTATTCATCATTCTGCATATTATTCTATATCGTAAATATTGCTTAATTGTTAAAATAATCTTCCTAGTGAAATGCATGAAACTTTCCCATGAAATAGCTTAAACAGTAAAGTGTCTAACATTTTTCTATCTAAGGACTTCCCAGGATACTCTGAAATCTATACTTCATAATTCCTAGCTTGCTTGAGACCTGCTAGTCACAATATCATTTCCTTCCTGCCATTCTAGTTACATTATATTACAGAGTATCATCTTTTTACTGTGTGTGCTAAGTAGATGGCAGAGGTCACAAATTGTCTCTTTTGGGATTGAACCTGGCTCTTAGAAATACTGTTTGTGCCACACAGTATTGGTCTTTGTGGAAGCTTAAAGTCTCATGAAAAATCAAGGAATGTCGTAACCGTGAGTTTGCCATTCTGTATGACAGCAGTGAGTTGGCACTGAGTCTCAGCTTCTCGCTTGGGCTGGGCCATGTGCTGGACTGTTTGCACTCTCACGGTGCTCCTTGATACTGAGGCCAAATGTCATTTGACTTTTGTCATCATAAACGTTTATATTAATTGATTGGCCCTCACAGGCAGTTTAGTTTATAACTCTTAGAGAGGTTGTATTCAGGAGATGTCATAGTCTTCTGTTGATATTTTGCTGTGCTTTCTTCACATGAGGTTACGTATTTTCAGTACTTTGTAACTTTATAAAACTGGCTTGTGTACATTTTCTCTACAAACAACATATAGTATTGTTTTTAAGTTTGTCAGCTCCTCCTTCTGTCCTACCCAGACAGTCCTTTCATGTTACCAAGTAATTATTTTTCACATCTAGTTCTTCCTGTCCAGCCTTACCACCGCTGCTCTACCTCAGGCCCTCATCATCTCTCACCTGGGATTCTTTAACTGCTTCCTGACTGAGCTCCTAACCTCCAGTCACATTCCTTTCAATTCATCATCAAGTGAATCACTAGAATTGCACACATCTCCTCTCCTCACCACTGTTTCAAATTCTTCTGAGTCTCTCTGTCTTCTATGGGAAGATCTGCAAATGTTTGCTTAAAGGTCCAGATAGTAAATATTTAGCCAGAAGTTCCTGCCACAAAAAATTGATTCTTCTGTTATTGGACTGAGCCCCAAAGCACCCATTGACAGTGTATAAACAAATGGGTGTGGCTGTTCTAAGAAAACTTATATACAAAATTAGGTCACCAGTGTAGAGCCATAGTTTTTAACCCTTGTTCTAGGATATGAAAGACTCTCCGTGTCTTTCTTCCTGTCTTAACTGCTACTCTTCCATCCTGTTTCTTACACTTTATTCAGAAGCACCACTCAAATTCTTAAACCTTTCTTGTACATCTTCTTTCTAGATCCAGTTCTTTAATTCTTTCATTCAAACCATATTTTCACAGAGAAATATTAAAATATGTATTATAAAATATTAATTCTCAAATGATGGTATCATATTTAGACATGAGGTTATTTAGTCACTTGCTGACATCTTTATAAATGTATAGTGAAGTACAGTCTTAAGTGTTAAAGTTTGTTTTGTTTTGTTGTTTTCTTTTTGTTGTTTTTTGTATGTTTTGTTTTGTTTTGTTTTAAAGATTTTATTTATTTGGCAGAGAGAAACACAGCCAGAGAGGGAATACGAGCAGGGGCAGTGAGAGAGGGAGAAGCAGGCTTCCTGCCAAGCAGGGAGCCCAATGTGGGGCTCGATTCCGGGTCTCCAGGATCATGACCTGAGCCGAAGGCAGTCGCTCAACCAACTGAGCCACCCAGTGGCCGCCTGTTTTGTTTTGTTTTTAAGATTTTATTTATTTGACAGAGAGAAACACAGCGAGAGAGGGAACACAAGTAGGGGGAGTGAGAGAGGGAGAAGCTGGCTTCCCACCAATCAGGGAGCCCAGCAGGTAGCCGGGATGGTGGGGCTCGATCCCAGGACTCTGGGATCATGACTCCATCTGAAGGCAGTTGCTTAACCATCTGAGCCACACAGGCACCCCAAGGGTTAAAGTTTTTAATGAGTCTTTCATAAAAATCTTAACTTTGATACAGTCCATGTTATGGCTTATGGCTTGGATACCATCAACACATTATCCAAAAATCTCACAATAAGGTTACTGGTAGGAAAGTAGTTTAATTTCAACATTATCAACTATATTGAATCAGGGTCCATTGAGAAAACAATTTTAGGACTGCTAGTAGGAATTGGAAGCACAAAACTCACATTGTGTCCTATCTTCATCACAGTTGCCCCTTTCAAATAGCTAGGAAAGCAGAAAATATTTGGTTTTAGGATACAACTTGCCTAAAGTATTGGAGGTTAAATTGCTACTTAAATTCTAATAGGTCACTTTATATCTTTCCGTAGGCAAAAAAAAAAACCAACTTGGTAATAATGTTGTTAAATATATTAAATTTATTATTAAATTGCAGTTTTTAGGCTATCGCTGATTACTACTGATTTAGGTGCTGATTTAGGCTATTGCTGATTGTTGTTGGTTAGTAAACAAAACCTTTTCCAGTAAAAAAAATGAAAGAAATTCATTCTTTTAACATATTAATGAAAAGTGTGCTTTGATTACTGTGGTGAGAGAATAGATTGGTAAAGCTGCTGTGATGGAATTTTGTTAAGATGTGGATGGATGGGGGTGCCTGAGTGGCTCAGTTGGTTAAGCGACTGCCTTTGGCTCAGGCCATGTACCCAGAGACCTGGGATTGAGCTCTGCATCAGGCTCCCTGCTGGGCGGGAAGCCTGCTTCTCCCTCTCTCACTCCCCTTTCTTGTGTTCCCTCTCTCACTGTGTTTCTCTCTTTCAAATAAATAAATAAAAATCTTTAAAAAAAAAAAAGATGTGGATGGATGTTAATATTGATATGATAAAGTCTTCTAAATCTTATGATATTTGCATAACAATACCTTAATTTAAAGCTCTACATATTAAAATGACCTGTAAATGTCTTTTATGGTTGATTTTTAGCCACCCGCTGAACAGGCTAAAGCCAGACTACAGCTGGTTCTTGAAGCTGCTGGTAAGTTTGCCTAATTTATTTAAATGAAAAAGTACTAAATAAATCTTAACATGTTTACAGGTGCATCAAAGAAAAAACACCTATTTTCATATATCTTCACAAATTTATGAAATTTAGGTCATATATATGGCCATATTTTATCAGAAATATTTATTGCTACAGTGTAATGCTAGAAGGTCATTCTTTACCTTTATTTATAAAATTAGCTTCGATTTTAGTTTCAGTTTTGATAAAGTCCAGTTTATTGATTTTTGTCTTTTATGGACTGTGCTTTTGGTGGCATGTTTAAGAATTCTTTTCCTAACGCCATCACATCATGAAAAATCTCCTCTTATATTTTCTTCTAAAACCTTTATACTTTTACATTTAACACTATGATCTCTTTTGATTTAACTTTTGTATAAAGTGTGAGCTTAAATCTTGTTTTCATTGTTCTAAAGAAAACAAGGTAAGTGTAAGATAGTAATTTCTCCAATTGCCTTGGACTAACTCTTGGAATGATCTGGATACCATCTAACCTGAAAATACCATGTTTTGCTTTTCAATGATACAGTAATGCAGTGACTTTGATCATACATATAATGGCCAGATTTATGTAGACATTAAATATTTTACCTTTTCAAAAAAAAATAAATATTTTACCTTTTCAAAAAACATAAAAGATTAATGTTTTCTTTTATAAGTACTGATATTTTACTTTGAATCTTTTTCTTTTTTTTTTTTTTTTTTAAGATTTTCTTTATTTGACAGAGAGAAACACAGCTAGAGAGGGAACACAAGCAGGGGGAATGAGAGAGGGAGAAGCAGGCTTCCCGCCAATCAGGGCACCCAATATGGGGCTCGATCCCGGTCTCTGGGATCATGACCTGAACCAAAGGCAGTTGCTTAACCAACTGAGCCACCCAGGTGCCACCTACTTTGAATCTTAACATGCTCTTCAAATGTATGTAACTTATTTAAATAAGTTGTCAAGGTTAAACATGAGGTAGGGTTAGAATAGTAACAGCAAAGTAGTACATATTTCTTCAAATTATTTCCTTTCTCAAGATCTGTAAAAAGTTCATAATTTCCAATTGGAAAATGAGAATTCTATTTTAACATCAAAAGTAATTTCAGGCTAACAGATGATAGTAGCTGTATTTTTAGTGTTCATTGATTGAGAATATATATATTTATTCAAGGATTTCTTGGATTAGCTCCTACACAGAGCGTCCACAGTTTAAAGATTGGGAGCATCAGTGTACATGATATACTGGCTTCATAAATCACTAATAGAAGTAACTTATAATAAAAGGATAAAAATTGATAAATATTTTGACTGTGAGTCTCTATATTACTCCATATTATGTTAAAAGTCATTTTTATTTTATGTATTAATATTACTCATTTTATCTTTAATTGTGTAGAAATTATAATTTCTACATACTAGAGTAGTGCTTACTATTAGGTTTTTCATATTTTGACTCAAGTATACTGTAAGATAAACTCTTAATATGATACTCTATCATTTACATAATGTACTTTGATTCTTTAGTAGCATTTTGCTTTGAAAAATTATTTCCGGGGTGCCTAGGTGGCTCATTTGGTTAAGCGACTGCCTTTGGCTCAGGTCATGATCCCGGAGTCCCGGGTTCGGGCCCCACATCGGGCTCCCTGCTCGGCGGGAAGCCTGCTTCTCCCTCTCTCACTCCCCCTGCTTGTGTTCCCACTCTGACTGTGTTTCTCTCTGTCAAATAAATAAATAAAATCTTAAAAAAAAAAAAAGAAAAAAATTATTTCTAGTTCATAATTTGAGTATGGACAAACTCTTGCTTTAAAGAAAATTTCTATGGTGCTTACCCCAGAAAATATTTGTTTCCATTAATATAACTATAAAGAATTTCATTTCATAGTTTTATACAATTATCTTTATCTTTTAATATGATTTTGAAGCATATTATAAAACAGACCTGATACTCCTAACCTCATAGTATATAGCTTGCTTATATTGGCCCCAGCTGTTACTCCTCATATTTTAACTTTCTAATTTCTGTTACAGATAAAGAGCTAAGTTCTGTGAATTTGAGACACGTTCAAAGTATTACAACAATTTACAAAATTAAAAAACTTAACATTAGCTGGGTAAGCAATGGACAGACCTTAGCTACATGTAGCATTATTAATAATTTTCTTCATTTAACATGTTGTCTCTAGCATGTCCCTCTTATCAATAACACTGTGATATATATCCTATTACAGGTTATGTTTTCTGTATTTTAGATTATTTTCTTGGAATTGGTTACTATAGAAATGAGTTTATATGGTTAAGGGTATTAATATTTAGAGTGACTTTTTATGCATTTTTGCTAAATTGTTTTGCAAAAGGACTGTACTACTTTACATTTCCACTGATTAAAGATTTTTACCAAGCTTCAGTTTTTGATGCCAATTCCATGAATATATTGCTTTATAATATGACAACATATTACACCCCTTTGGAAAACATCCAGTACTACTTTTTTTTTTTATTGTTACTAAATTTTTTTTTTCCAGTGTTTCAAGATTCATTCCCCATTCCC
>PITA01008436.1:0-84527 GCA_004023965.1 Spilogale gracilis
ATACTATGCCTCCATCAGGAAGGATGAATATCCAACTTTTGTAGCAACATGGGCTGGACTGGAAGAGATTATGCTGAGTGAAATAAGCCAAGAAGAGAAAGTCAAGTATCGCGTGGTTTCACTTACTTGCGGTGCATGAGGGGCAAACTGGAGGACAGTGGGAGAAGGAAAGTAAATGGGAAGTAGGGTAATCCAGGGAGAGAAACGAAACAACAGAGACTTTGGACACAGAAACAAACTGAGGGACTTGGAGGGAGGGGGGTGGAGGGATGGGAGAGCCTGGTGGTGGGTACTCGGGACACCTAGAGCGTGGAGCACTGGGTGTGGGGAATGGGGAATGAATCTTCAAACACTGGAAAAAAAATTTTAGTAACAATAAAAAAAAATTACAGTTGGCTAACATGGAGTATGAATTTAGTTTCAGCTGCAAAATTTAGTGATTCAACACTTACATACAATACCCAGTACTCATCACAACAAGTGCACTCCTTAATCCCCATCACCTATTTAATCCACCCATACCCACCTCCCCTCTGGTAACCATGGCTTGTTTTCTATAGTTAAAACAAATGAGCATGGTGGGGAAGAGGGGGAGAAAACCAAGAAACACACTCTAAACCATAGAGAACAAATAATGGAAAAGTGCGATATAACCAACTGAATCCAGAAAAGAATCAACCAAAAGATTAGAAGAGACTGGTAACTCACATGGGAATAGGCATATTTGTAGCCAGCTAGACTGGAAAACCTGAAGATCACAGCACTTTGGGTGGGGGAAGAAAAGATACTTCAGGGAACATCTACAGATGGCAAGTAAGCATAACAAAAGATGCTTTGTGTCATTAGTTATTAGGATATTACATGTTAAAACTTCAAAGTGATACCACTACACACTTACTAGAATAGTTAGAGGACTACTCTTACCAAGTGATAGCAAAGATGTGGGGAAATTGGAATTCTCATCTGTGGTTGAACAGAAGTAAAATGGTGCTACCACTTTGGAAAACAGGTTGGTAGTATTTGTTTTTTTCCAGGGTGGTAGGTTTTCTTTTTTTTTTTTTAATGTTAATATACACCTACCATATGATCCAGCCATTCTACTCTTATATGTTTACTGAGTCAAAATGCATTTTTTCAAAGATTTGTATAAAGCACACTCTTTTAGTTATAATTGTCCAAAGTAAGAAATAACCCAAATGTTCATCAACAGGTGAATGGATAAACAAAATGTGGTTCATTCAAATGAAGTAATATACTCAGCAATAAAAGAAACTAATCTTCAAGAACAAACCTTTGAACACAAAATAACATGAAAAAATTTCAAGTGATCACACCAAGTAAGAGAAATCAGACAAAAATAATACTTGCTTTATTGTTCCATTTATATAAGTTCTTAGAAAATGCTAACTAGGGGTGCCTGAGTGGCTCAGTTGGTTGGGTGACTGCCTTCGGCTCGGGTCATGATCCTGGAGACCCGGGATCAAGTCCCACATCGGGCTCTCTGCTCGGCAGGAAGCCTGCTTCTCCCTCTCTCGCACCCCCTGCTTGTGTTCCCTCTCTGGCTATGTTTCTCTCTGTCAAATAAATAAAAAAAAATGCTAACTAATCTGTAATGATAATGAGCATATCATTGGTTGTTTGTGGATAAGTAGGTAGGTTTCAGACGAGGCAGGCGCAGAGAATACAAAAAAGCATGAGGGAATGTGGGGTTGCCTGTCTTGATGTGGTGATAGTTTCATGGATATAATAAACAATTACCAAAACTTAGAAGATATAAGAGAAAATCCTTGCAGCTTTGGGCAAACATTTCTCAAGAACACAAAAAGAACAACAAATATTAAATTGGACTTCACCTAAAGAAACTACTAATTTTTTTAAAGCTGGTTATGAAGAGAACATAATGTAAATACATATATCTAACAAAGGATCTTTACCCAGAGAATATTACAAATGTTTTCACAACTCAATAATAAGAGTATAAGAATCTCAAAAGGTGGGTACATGATATAAATTTATACTTTAAAAAAGAAAAATAACATAATGTATGATAAGCACATGAAATTTTTTCAACCATAATAATTATAAGGGAAAATAATTTTAAATCACAAGAAAGTACCAATGTAATTCTAGCATAAATAAGATTTAAAAGTCTGGAAATACAAAGTATTGACTTAGTTATATAGAAACTAGAAGTACCATAAAACTGGTAAGATTAAAAATGGTATTTTAGAGAACATCTGGTAATTTCTCATAAAGATAAGCATGCTCTTACCATATGACCCAGCAATTGCATTCCTAGGTATTTAGCCACAACAAATAAAAGCATACAACCACACACAAAAAGTTCACAAATCGTTATAGCTTCTTTACTAAACACAGCCACAAACCTGAAACAACCCAATGTCTATCATCCATGAATACATAACCGAATTATTGTATTATGGCAAATATATACAATGGTATACAACTAAACTATAAAACAAATTACTCAAAACTACAAATGAGTGAATCCCACAGCCACATCAAACACACAGGGTATATTCTCTATTATTTCATTTATATGCAGTTATAAAAACATCAAAATTAATTAACTGTAGTAGAAATAATATCACAGTACTTCAAATGAATGATAGAGCAGGTTGGAAAAGAATATGAGGAAACATGTTTGAATTGTACAAATATTGTATTCAATTGGTAGAGTAGACTTATACATGTATACTTTTATCAAATTCTTCAGAATGTACATTTAAATGGATGGTTTCATTGTATGTAAATTATATCTCATGAATTTTATTTAAAAAAACAGGCACTGAAGGTAGAGATGATTATTAAAGTATTGATGTCAAATGACATAATAAAATGACTAAATCTCATCTTGCTATCTTACCATTTTGAAAAGCCTATAAAAGTTTCTTCACATTACCATATAAATGTTTATATGATTATACATATATAAATGTTTACATGATGAACCCCAACTTCTTACCACCCCTGCTACATTTAATCTTATCCAGCAGAGTCCAATAGCAGAGATATGGAGAGTAATACAACAAACTATATAACACACTGTGTAATTGAAATGGACCATAATCACTAATATTAAAGACAGTGAATCATTCTAATAGAGCTGTGTTCAGCAAACAATGAAAAATTATGTGCCAGAAAAGCTAATGCTGGTTTTAAAATGAACAGAAATGAAGCGAAATGGAACCTCACTTGTTATTCATGAAGGTCAATTTAACGTGATTATTTTTTTTCCCAGCATTGTAGCTTTGTGATTACTGTTGTATACCTGAGTGGTATTTTATAACCTAATAAGAGTATAAAATAACCAGGTGGTGATGATTTTGTTTAGAGCTGAACCCAAAGATCCCCCTAACCGGCATCAAGTTACACATGCTACTGGCTGTAATGCAAACACATTCTAATGTTTTAAAAATCAAAGAGAACATAAAGCATGTAACAATTAGATTGTGTTTTAGCGATTCAAAGAGAGACAGACAGACAAGTATGAATTACTTTTTGGTGAAATAATATTTTTTCAAAACCAACTCTCAATCATTTACCTCCACCTGTTCTATAATATTTACTTTAATGCGAGTTTACTTTGTAGCCTGGAAGGGAGTACCCTGAAATTAGACTCTTCTGTGGCATAGAGACAATGCTGACATCGCAACTTGCTGGTAATTTCCAGAAAACCTTTGAAATCCCAAATAGAGAAACCTCTATAAAAGTTAATTAAAATATGCCTAACCAATACCATCACAAACACTAAGGGAAATAATGTTTGGATAACAAACTATGGATAAATCAAAATTTCCCTTAAATTTAGCTTTATCGGGGTCTCTATAGCTTCTATCAACAAGTTTACTAATTTTTTTTTCCTATAAAACTCATCCTATTTTGTGCTTATCTCATTTTTAATTTTACTAAATTCCCAAAGAGACAAATTAGTAAGGTGGCAGAGCCTGGCTGAGTGCCTTCATTAGCTCAGCGCTAATAACTTCTTTCAGCACCACGGATAGTGCCCGACATCACAACTCAAGCTTATCCAAAAGCTAATTATTTTCCCTGTTATAAAACAAAGGTTCTATATCAAAGGCCCATAATGCGATACAGTACACCCTCTAGATGCACTGATTTGCAAAATAAATCAACTGTGTCAGGGAGGAATTTGAGCAGAAATTACAACAAATTGCAATCATACTTGCAATGGTGCACTATTTAAATGCATTGTTGATGATTCATGGCAAGATGGCACCCATGCCATTCTGAGGGTTCACGGAAAAGGTAGAATTCTCATCTGTCACAATAATAAAAATGTACTTTCTCCTGTTCTTGCCATTTTTTTTTAGATTCTATTACAGCTTAGTTTATAAATATTTAAATGATGTCACTGGAAAAAAGACCCAAAGACCTCTGACAGAACGAATAAAGAACTACTTTAATTACAAACCCTCTGCATCTATACCTATGTGTTTTATGTAGTTACTCTTTGTATATTTTCTCCCTTGAAATGATAGGTCTTCTCAAGCAACATGCAAAATGTGTATTTCTGCTCACATGTAAAAAACACAAATAGATCATTCCCACAGGCCACAAAGCCTATCCTTCAGATTATACCATGTCCTCAGAGACTTAGGAGAGTTGAAAAACAGACCAAAGTGTACTGAACTGAAAATTACACTGAGATGCTAACTAGCACCCCATTGAATTTCCCATGGGTCTCTATCTACAATATCGCAAAAATAAAGTAGACTTGAGGAAGAAAATAATGTTTCCTCTTCCTCACCTCTCAAGGCAGAAGCTGCTAATTTGGAACAATACTTTGGTTTCCTCAGGGTGGATCTTTAGAGGTCTGACTTTGACTCACATTGAAAGGAAGTATAGAAGAGAAATAAGATGCCTACAGGGTCCTGCAGATAAATGCTGTCTAACCTAGGAAGTTCTGAATTATTACAAGTAATTAAAAATATTCTCCCATACCTGACTAAATGTGTTTTAGTAGTTTAAAATATTTAATTTCCCCCTTTTCTCTTTTATTGTAATCATATAATCACAGCTGTCTCTTCTTGTATCATCTCTCACACACCTATTCTTTTTAATGCTTTATTTAGAAAGGAAAAACAAATCTAGCTGATGAAATATCATCTGTAATTCTGTCCTGTTTCCTTCTTTGAATTTGGCCGATGGAACCTTCTTTTCCATATTAATATCAGCTGTTTGTTTTACTCACCACATACTCTCTCCCTTTCATTTGCCTTGGTTTGTTACCTAGGTTTTATCTTGAAATCTTTAGTTATATGCCAGGAAGAAGGTTGCCCCTTGAGTTCATTTGTTATTCCAGTCTCATACACCTTATTGAGTTATTTTCCTTGGTGCAATCAGTCTTTAAATACAATCCAGTAAAGATACAGCAATGATTTTTGACAACCTGACCTTTCTCTGCTTTCTTACACTTGTTTAATTAGGTACTACGTGCAGCTGTGACTTGATCTTTACAGTTTTCTTCTTGAAAAAAGAGAGAGATGTTGTTTAAAGAAGGTCAGATTTGGCAGATTTTCTAGTTACTTCAGGAGCTGACACTGGAGACCTGGAAGACTGAGGAGCTAAGGAGTGCTATACTGGTTTTCTTAAACATAATAAAAAAAAATCTTATCTGGAAAGACCACTTGACTCTGAGAATACACTATGAAATTTAGAGCTTTTAATTTTGGGGTTGACACCTTGAAGTGATTACAAATCATGACTCTGGAACTGACAATTTCTGGTCCATAGTCAATGAACGGGCACGTCAAACCTCAGGTTCTAATAGAAAAAACAATTCCACATTAAGTTACTCAAAACCAAAAACATTATGATAATTCTAAATGAAAATGTAGCATATAAGTTCAAAGTGATTAAACAAAGTGTGTTCATTTACCTGATTTACTGAAATTAGTAGAAAAAAGGCAATGCAAGGATACTCCTTCAGTGTTAAAAAAAAAAAAAAAGGTACCGTGAAACACTGAATACCTGACAAATGTACAACCACAACTAGATCAGAGATAAAGACATTGAGTTCAAGTTCCCAAACTGACCCCAACTCTTTCTGTAATTTTATGTAAGTCATTCCACCATTCTTGGTTCTATTTCTTAAGTGTGTGTGTGTGTGTAAATTATAACTAGCAATAATAGAGTAAAAAAATCACACTTTAATATTTTATGACATTCAATCCTATTATCAGATATTTGAGCCCCTCATTACTACCTCCTTCTTCTCAATGAGGTTCAGTAATTTGTCCAATGAAACATAATTAGAAAGTGACAAAACTGATTTAGAGCCAGTTCTACTGATCGAAAATCTTACATTTCTCTTTTGTCATTTATACAGACTCTGCTCGGTAAGGCATTTTTGTTTATGGACACCATAGGTTTCATAGCAACTTTTAAATATCTGTTTATTGCCTTGTATCACCCATGCAACTTGGTATCAGTACCTTTAAATCAGACTCACAGTAATACCCCTCTCTGGTTGTGTTATAACCCATCTTTCTGTCTATATGCCCACTGTTTTTCTCTGTTGAATAAGATAGATCCTAAAACCAATTTTTTTTTAAAGCTCCATTCTACTTCGTGCTTCACAAAGGTATGTTTGCTCACAATGGAATGACTCTATATCATGCCTCAGAAAATACTGATGATCCAGGAGAATCAGTTTAATTTGATTTAATTCAATTCAGTAAGTATTTTTATTGCATGTTTATATTATAATCAATCCAATGATACAGCTTATGAAAGATACAGAAAAAAATGTGATGGTTTTTGCCTTACAAGAATGTAATATTTCAGTGTAATAATATGATACTGACATATGCCACATCTCAATAAAACTATAGGATGGTTATTAATCATGTTCCAAGAGGAGTAATCCTGTTATGCAATTTCAAAGCAGAAAGAATGCAGTAGTGGATGAGATAGGCATGGGACAATATATGGAAAAACTGGAGTTCAATATGTGACCAGAATAATGAATAAAATATGGCTAGATAGAAGTGTGAGAGAAAGTAATTTCTGTAGGTATTAAAGATTCTGAAGTGGGGCTTGACATAGAGTTTACACAGCATAGCAGGTAAATATTCTTCCCCTGGAGAGAAAAGGTATATTTGGAAAGGCAGGGGGAGAGATGAATCAGTAAGGTCTGTTACCATTCACAACAGCTCCACCAAAACTTAAACTGTCAAAATATGAAATGTAAGTCATTTCACCATTCTTGGTTTTATATCTTGTGTGTGTGTGTGTGTGTGTGTGTGTGTGAATTAGTTTTTATGATTATAATGCAATTGCATTTTTTGTAATTACAACCATACACATACCCTTCATTAATGAACTGTTTGAATAAACCACGCTGTATTTCCAAAAATGGAATATTCTAAAAGTATGCAAAAAGAATAAATAAGATCTCTTTATAGAGATCACAGAATACCTCCAACATACATTGGTAGATAAGGGGAGTGGGGGGTGCGGATGAGTGTTTTAAGTGTGCTACTTTCTTTATACCTAACAGGGAAACACACACATGCATGTGTACCCACCTACCCACATACACTAAAGGATAAGCCAAATTGAATAAAAGTGGTTATATAACAGGGCAGGGAGGGAAGATGGTGAAGGAAGGATAAGGAAGAAAATAATACTTTTCTAAATATACATTGTTTTACAGTTTTTAATTTGGAACCATGTAAATATTTTATGAATTAAAAACAAAGTTGAATTTTAAAAGGAAAGAAAAACATGGGGTGCCTGGCTCAGTTAAGCATCCAACTGTTAACTTCAGTTTGGGTCATGATCTCAGGGTCATCAGATAGAGCCCGGTGTTGGGCTCCATACTCAGAGCATAGTCTGCTTAAGATTCTCTCTCTCCCTCTCCTTCTGCTCCTCTCCCCATCTTGTGCAGGTGCTCTCTCTCTAAAATAAAAAATATATAATCTTTTTTTTAAAGATTTTTTTTTAAGATTTTACTTATTTATTTGACAGAGAGATCACAAGCAGGCAGAAAGGCAAGCAGAGAAAGAAGAGGAAGCAGGCTCCCTGCTGAGCAGAGAGCCCGATGCGGGCCTCAATCCCAGGATCCTGAGATCATGACCTGAGCCAAAGGCAGAGGCTTTAACCCACTGAGCCACCCAGGCGCCCCCCCCAAAAAAAGGAAAGAAAAACATATTTGAACAAGTGAGCCAAACTGCTTAACCTGTTGATTATATTGCAACAGAAAAACAGAAGGATACTTCAGTAATTTTATAACACAAAATTTTGGCTTATTGTATTCCTAACGGTATATATCCTAAGGACAAAACACTACATACTAATCTTTAAACCACTGTCTGTAGTCCTACTAACAATAATATTGCTATTTTTAAAAGTGATCTTATATGTACATACACATATGCATGCCATATAAACATGCAAATAAGTAATAATGTACATTTTATTAAGAATCAAAATTATCAAATAACAGACACATGATTTAAATATAAAATCAAAGAAGTTGTGTAAAACCCTCAATTTTAAGCTTTAACTGGAAATAATAAATGAATTTGTGACACTCCTTTACTTAAAATATTCTCAGTTCTGTCTACCTTAAAGGCTAAGAGCAATGACAACACAGTAGAGAGAGAACCAAGATAGATACAGTAGAAACACCATAAGGGAAGAAGGCAGTCAAATTTGGAAGGTGTGACATTCTACCAGGCAAATAAATCAACAGATGATTTTTAAATGGACACCTCAATTATAGAATAAAAGATTTAAAAGACATAACATGCACTATGTAGACCTTATTTACATGTTGAGTCAAAAATACCAACGGTTAGAACATTTGAACATGCACTGGGTGCTGGGTAATATTTGATGATACTAAGAAAATACTAATGTTTGTTATTTAGAAAAAAAATAGGGGTGCCTGCGTGGCTCAGTGGGTTAAAACCTCTGCTTTCGGCTCACGTCATGGTGTCAGAGTCCTGGGATCAAGGCCTGCATTGGGCTCTCTGCTCAGTGGGAAGCCTGCTTCCTCTTCTCTCCCTGCCTGTCTCTCTGCCTACTTGCAATCTCTGTCAAATAAATAAATAAAATTAAAAAAAAATATATATATATATAGCAGAGTATTTATCAAAGAAATTACTTAATGTCCAAGGTTTGGCTTAAACTAATTGAGAAAAAAGAAATTAGAATTTAAAGGACACAAGATAGGTAACCCAATGATAATTATTGAAGGTGAATTATATGTACATTAAGGTATATTAATTAATTATACGTTATTAATTAATATTATTATTACTTACAATGTATATTAATTATGCTTCCCTCTACACTTTCATGTATATTTGAAAATTTCCACAATGAAAATAGAAAAACAAAACAAAAAACAAACAAAAAAAGGAAAATGCACTTAACTCCTACCCTGACTACCACCAATCAGATGACAATATGGGGGAACTTTCTATGAAGAGTAGAAGTATCTTTCTAAACAATTTCTTGTACCTTCACATGTCATCATCAAGCATTAAATGATTTAATAAGTGAATTTATTATAAACTAAATTCTTATTCCTACATTTAATGATTTTTTAACAATTGTTTATTAAGGGTTTACAGTATGAATTGTGAACGCTAGACCAGGGAGGGAGACAAACCATAAGAGACCCTTAATCGCGGGAAACAAACTAAGGGTGGCTGGGTTATGTAAGAAATAAAAAATTGATTTAAAAAAATAAATTAAAAAATAAAATGTGAATGACAAATTGCTGAACAAGACAAAAATCTTTCTTTGCCTTTACAGAGACTGCATCTAGTAAGGGGAAAAGAAGAAATAAGCAAAATATGAAATGACTATGGATTTTGATAATTAATGTGGGAAAAAACAAACAGGCAAAATGCAGACATAAAGAATCCTAAAAAGAGTAGAATTTTAGGGTTGTGAAGAAGGAGCCTCCATACAGGGTGATACTGAAGTTCTGATCTAACGGATATTAAGGAAGTGGGTGGTGTGATGAAAAGACCAACAGATGTCATGGTGGGCAAAAATCTAAGATAGTCTAAGATTCTTGGCCTTAGTATATGTATGTATGTACATATACCTCTCCTAGTCATTCAATGAGCTCCTATCTAGGTACTGCTGTGAAGGGATTTACTTTGCATATATAATAAAATTTTCAAATCAGTTGACTTTAAGATAGGAAAATTATACAGATGTGCCTCACTTAATCATATGAGTCATTTAAAAGAAAAGTATTTTCTCTGGCTTTTGGCAGAAGAGGAGTTAGTAATTTTGGTGCACACTGTTGTTGGCTTAAAGATGGAGGTAACCATGTGGCAAGGAATACAGGTGGCATCTAAAAGCTGAGAGCAATATTTGACTGAAAACTAGCAAGTAAACATATACTTCACTCCTACAGCCACAAGGAACTGAATTCTGTCAATAATGAGAATGAGACTAGAAAAGGATTCATTTTGGTTTGGGTTTTGTTTCTTTGCTTTTTATCACCAGAGATCCCAGAACAGCACTCCATCTGAGGGACACTTTGATAGTAGCCTTGAAATACCCTGAACAGAGAATCCAGCCACCGCATGCCAGATATCTGACCTCCAGAATAGTGTGTCCTTTATACATCAGGTGAAGGGATGTTCTGTCCGAGGTATTTTAACGTGGTAAATGGAGTGCCCTTACTTTTAGGGAAAAAAAAAAAAGGTAGTTCTTTATAGATGTGAATGATCCATTTGCCAAAGGAGATGTCTAAGGCAGAATGCTTTAGCTTCCATTTCAGGGACACAAGTAAACTGGGACTCAAATTTTGAGGAAGCGAGAGTTGGATGGTTCAGTTAATGTATATGTAGATTTAATAGGGCTCAGGTATTGGTTAAATGCATGGCAAGAATGAATAAAGATCCCAGAGTGAAGAGTGTGGCATCTTGAGCTAAACTGGTAAGAACATTTTGATGCTAAAGATGACAAGTTAGAAGACAGCCACTGATTTCAGTCGTGTGCAAACATAACTTAAGGTGGACAGCAGACAGTGGTGGAAATGCTGCATGGAAACTGGAGAGAAATTCTGTAGTAAAATTGTGGGATAAAAAAAAAAGCAGTAGTCATTTAAATAAAATTAACAAGTACATAAATGGTTGTATGTACGTGTGAATAGAGGCAAAAATGAGAACTGTAGGAAATGAACCTAGAGAGTGACTGTAGTCATGTGCTGGACCTGACTCAGCCAGGCTTGCCTGATCCAAACTCTGTATTCTGATTCCTTGCTAACTCTGTATTCCTTCTTAACTCCATATTCATGGACTTATCACATTGGTAGCTTAAACTAGGCAATACTGGGAGTATTTTTTTCAGTTTTTTTAAAGACTTATTTATTTATTTCAGAGAGATACAGAGAGTGGGAGAGGCGCAGGGACAGGGAGAGAGAATCCCAAGCAGACTCTGCACTCAGCACAGAGCCTAATGCAGAACTCGATCTCATGACCTTGAGATCACCACCTGAACCAAAACTAGGAGCTGGACACTTAACTGACTGCACTACCCAGGCACCCGTGGGATTATTTAAACCATGGACAATAGCATCCTACAAATCAGGTCCTTTCCCCCTGCCCCACCCCAGAAAGCCAGATGTTAAACAGTTATTGGTACACTACTGAATATAGAAGACAGGAACTCTAAGAGTCAGTGCCAGAGTAGTTTAAAAGGAGAGAGAGAGGAGAGAGAGAGAAGAGGAGAGAAGAGGGGAGAGAGAGAGAGAGAGCGAGCTAAGGTAGTTGAATATCACAAAAGAAAGAAATCACAAAAATGTAACTGTCTCCTGGGTGACTTGTTCAGGATGCCCGGTAAGAATGAATGACTTTGAGGACTATGAATTTGTCATTAATGCAAGACAGCATTTTCAATAAAGTAGTGGCCAAATGGCAAGGAATTGAACAAAAATTATATGCTGAGAAAATAGATCCTAAGTAGAATGCTATTATTTCACTCAAATGACATGGTTTAGTAAATTGTTTGCTGGGATAACATTCAGAGGATCTGTGTCCCTCATGCTGACACTATCACTTATCTCTCTGGGCCTCAGTTTCTCATTTGTAAAATCAGGGGTTTGGGTGAAGTTTTCTGTAAGGCCTATTCTAGCTCTATTAGTTGAGAGGTGATGTTCTAAGATTCCCAAAGAATCAGTTAAAACAAAGGAAATAAAACTCCAGCAACCTCACATATACCTTGGCCTCCTTTGACCACACTTCTATAATTGCATCCTTTCTCCCATGAACTCCATATCTGAAGCTCTCTCTTCTAGGAATTACATACATGCATCATTTCACATTTGGTACAGGTATTATTTAAGAGAGGAATGAGACACACAGTCAACTGAGGCTGATTCACGTGCTGTCTTGGGAGTGGGGGGAAGGGGACAGAATTATATTAAACAAAGCTACTTTACCCCTTCAGCTCAAATTATTCAGGCAGTGCTGTCAAGACAACTGAAGTGACTCCTTATAGTTGGAAAAAAATGAATTTTTTCATGTTAAATTTTTAAATATCTTTAAAATTATTTTTATCAAATATTCATCGAGAAAAAGCTTAGTTCTTTTTCTCCTGGGGGCCTTAAAGATAGCTTGTGATTAGGGAATCTTCTTGTGAACTGACTGATTGGCCAGGTTTTCTTTGAATTCTTGACATTCAACAGCTTGCTTTGCCCTCGTTTTGAAGCCCAAGAGTTGTCTCAGAGTTAAGATACCTGTGACTGAAACTGAAGAATGGACAGGGAAACAAATAAAGTTAGCATTCACTGAGGAAGAAGATAAGCTGCAGGAAAATTAGAGTCCTCACTGTGGAGCAAACATACTTAACAGATGTTTCTAAAGCAGATGGTGAAGGACGATTGGGAACCCTGGATAAGTATCAATCTCTGACTCCAGTGTCTGATAATGTCAATGGTTGGGCAGGAAATGCATGGGAGCATAAGATTAGTAGACCAGAGAGTAAGAATGAGAGCAACAGAAGGACGTGGGAAAGAGAGGATAATGAGGCTCATTCTAGAAATATTGGCTGTGTCCTTAGATTAACAGGAGCATCCCTATGGCGACATCTAAGAACTTGTTTACATTGACAGAGAGCTCAACAAGGTAGTCTTTTTTTTTTTTTAAGATTTTATTTATTTATTTGACACACACAGAGAGAGAGCATGAATAGGGAGTGCAATAGGCAGAGGGAGAGGGAGAGGCAGACTCCCTGCATGATTGGGGAGCCTGATGTTGGACTGGATTCCAAGACCTGAGATCATGACCTGAGCCAAAAGTAGATGCTTAACCAATTGAGCTGCACAGGCACCCTCAACAAAGTAATCTTGACAAGAAGCAAACTTTCAGGAGTGGTCAGATTTATAGACAACAGGAATACAAGAGTGGGTTAAATTGTCCAAAGACATATAGATTGAGGAAATAAGGAAAAATCCAAGGATAACATTGTTACTCAATGAGATAGAGTAAGTCGAAGAGTCAGTAAAGCCATTTAATAAGTTTGGTGTCATATAAGCCAAAGGAGCACCAGCTGAATATGGCATTAAAAAGAGAAAGCTGAGGTACGGCGACAATGTCAAGTGTCACTGAAGGGTCAACCAAAGTGAATTTCAAAGTTTGAAATTAGAAAATGCTGTTGAACTTGACAAGATAATTTTTAGTTGAATCTTCAGGGAGGAAGGAGATGGTATTTCAAGTCACTAAAGGAATTTCCTACCTAAGAATGATAATATACAGGCATGAAATATCCTGTTTCATAAGTGTAACTCCTCCTTACTGGAGGTGGTCAAACAAGGAACAATCTTCTCTGGGAAAAGCAATTTGGACAAAATGCTATCTAAGAATGTTTAAAACTATTGGTCTAATGTTATTTGAAATTAGCCACTATCAATAACTCCCTTGACTGGCCAATATAAATCATTTCAATTAGCATGTGTTTATCTATACTTCCAACAAAAGTTTATTAAGCACCCAATACAGGTGGGCACGATTTTACATTTTTGGGACACAGCAATGGCATACGAGATACTTCCTTGTTTTTAACTTATATTCTAGAAGACAGAGGAAAACATGTAAACATAGAATATTATGTTAGAATATTACAGATAAGGTAGCTTAAACAATAGAAATTTACTCTAGGTCTCTAGGGATGCCATAACAAATCACTACAGAGTGGGAAGGTTAAAACAATGGAAATATATTCCCTCACATTTCTGGAGGCTTCTAGTCCAAAATCAAGGTGCTAGCAGGCTTTGTTCTCAATGAGGCCTCTCTCCTGGCTTGTAGATGGTATCTTTTAGCTATGTTCTCACATGGTCTTTTTTCTGGGCATAAGATCACTGGTACCTCCTCCTCTCACTGTAAGGACACTCATCTTATTAATAAGAAATCTATCCTTATGACCTCATTTAGCCTTAATTGCCTCTTTAAAAGTCTAGTCTCCAAATATACTCATTTGGACATTGTTGTTTTCAATCTGTGAATTTTGGGAGCACACAGTTCAGTCTAAAACAGATAGTGATAATTACTATAAAACTTAGGGTAAAGGAATGGAGAATGGTAGAGGGGTGCTATTTAGATAGGGTACACACACACACACACACACACACACACACACACACACACACAAAACTCCAAGGTGATGATTTCGAGTAGAAACCTGAATGAAGCTGGGAAGGACGTTCCAATCACACCAGACAAAAATAATAATCAAAAAAACAAACAAAAAAATACTATGGTTCTGAAGAAGTTGTATAAAGCAGGCATGATTTGTTAAAAGGACATCAAGAAAACCAAGATGGCTATGACAAGGCAAGTTTTATGAGTGAAATCTAAGTTATAGGAGCTTAATATATATCTACTGAGTTTCAAGAAGTATCTACATTCTAGGTCCCATACTAGGCACTAAGGATATAAATTATAAATAAAATAATGTGTATGAAAGACTTCTAAAGAGAGATTTAATAAGACAAATGCAATGATAGAGACAAGTAGTCTTTTGGTCTAAATAGACTCTCACAGGGATTTTCATATTTCATATTTTCCTATATTCTGGCAGGATGGCTGATCTATGTAAAGTTAATTTGGAATGAGATGGAACTAAATCTCTTCTGTACTACTATGTGGCTGTGTAGGTTTGAGCAAGTTACTCCCTGTTTCTAAATTGTTAATTCATTTGTAAATGAGTATGGTGAGTTTCCATTGCTATAGACTAATTTAAATATCATGTATGTTGATTAAAGCAAACTACCCAGCAAAGTGTTATCACTGAGCATGCATTCACTAAGCAAGAGTTCTTTTCCCAAGATACTCCATATACATTTGCAGATATCTGATTCTAAAATAGGTTGGATCAGAAAAGTAGTAATGAGGAAGAACACTTCAGTTCAACATGGAGACAGAATCAGCAATACAGATAAGTAAATAAGAAGCTTCTACAGAGAAAGGAGCCTCTGCAGCACATTTCAGATCATCTTACAGAACCCATACTTCATCATTCAATAAAATCAGTGCTCAGTCTTAACAATATATTGACACACATGCAGATAAAGTCATGAATTTTTCTACTGTTTACAATCATAGATCTCCTGTTCTGAGCCAGATCTTTCCTAATAGCTAGGGGCAGAGGAAAATCTGAAGTCAGAGAAGCTTAAGTCAATTGGTGTTTCACAGAACATTTAAACGAAAGGAAGGATGTGGATGAAAGGAAGGAATTGCTTTAAGAGATAAAAGTATTCCAGAGGTGCCTAGGTGTCTGTCAGTTAAGCCTCTGACTCTTGGTTTCAGCTCAGTTCCTGATCTCAGTTATGAGATGGAGCCCGGTGGCTGGTCCCATGCTCCGCAGGAGTCTGCTTGAGAGGCGCTCTCTCTCTCTCTCTCTCTCTCTCTCTCTCTCTCTCTCTTTCTCTCTCTCTCTCTCCCTCTCCCTTTGTCGTTCCCCCCTGCTTTTGTGCTTGCTCTCTCTCTCAAATAAGTAAATCTTTTTAAAGAGAGAGAGAGAGAGAGAGAGAAAGAGAGATAAAGTATTTGAAAGCAGTATTTCAATTTAGGCTTCGACAGCAATGGACAATAGCCAGTCATTACTATCCCAAAAGGGGCGATAAAAAAGTTGCTGACCTAAGTAACTTTGGAAATAAGTGTAATCTGTAAGACTACGAACAATGTAATGTACATAACACTGGACTCTAGTTGATAAAGTTGCTTCCCACAGGTAAAGAGGTAAAAATATTGAAAAACACTGTATATGTATACTGGAACTGAGCAATTATGTTTATGGATGACAAATGGTCAGGTTACCCATTCTGAGAGTAGAAGGTTACCAATAAGCAAGAAAAGAAGGCCACATTGATTTGTGAAATAATAGAATGGAACTGGAGACAGCAATATGAACTCATTTTTAGCTTAACATTATTAAGATACAAATTACATACAGACATATTTATGGGTATGTTTATTTACATAGGTTAGCATATACACATATTCCCTTGCTCAGACAGCTGTGGCACCCAGAAACAATGACATCACAGAAGAACAACCATACCTATCACCCACATCTTGGCTCCTGATCTCATTCTCTAATAAAATAAACCAGGAAGTGGTTTCTTGGCCACTTGGAGAAGTGGCTGGTTCTAGGACAAAAGCAGGAAATACAGAAGATGAGTCAAAATACCTCAGCAACAAGGAACATATCTAGTGGGGCCGAAAATACACAAGACAAGCTTGTAGCATTTTCTAGTGCTAGAAAGTAAGAAAGTGCTAAAAAGCAAAAACAAAAACAAAACCACACACACACACACACACACACACACACACACACCTCAAAACACAACACTCAGCACACAATGATGGGATTCTATCAAAGGGATATAGGACCCAATACAAGGAGCTCCAATGATCAAGTGGAAACATTTGATTAGAAAATGAAATAGTATTAGGTTTTAATCCAAAGTATAACATAAATATGCATGAGGTCATACTGATACAAATAACTCAATGAATATTTGAATAACTGAATGAATATGCCGAAGATACTAAAACTCCCATATAGAAAAATCACAAATAGTTTATAAAACAAGCTGCCTTTGATACAACGGAACATAACTCCTTATTCTGGGGGGAAGAGTAAGTTTGCATTAGTGTAACCTGACAAACATCACCTCAAGCCAAGTCATCTGGGTGACAGGACACAATGATACTATGTACTATTGATAGGATATGATGAAAATGACACCTTAGTTCTGTGGTCTTCCTCCAAAAACACACTGCCCCCATCTAAGCTGGAGAAAATGCATTAGATAAATCCCAGTGGAGACACATTCTACAAGATACCTGGTCAAGTTCATCAAAAACTGTCAAGTTTATCAAAAAACAAGGAAAATCTGAGATAGCATCACAAATAAGAGAAGCCTAAGGAGGTAAGACTACTAAATGTAATAGGATATTCTGGATGTAATTCTGGAACAGAAAAAAAAAAGGACATAACAAAAATACAGAGGAAATCTGAATAAAGCATAGACTCTAATTAATAATAGCAGCACTATTGTTTGCTCTTTGTGACAAATGCTCCATACTAGTCCAAGATATTAATAGGCATGCAGTATACAAGAGCTCTCTGTACTACCCTTACAACAATTCTGTATATCTAAACTTAGGAGTTTATTGGAAGGAAGGAAGGAAAGAAAGAAGGAAGGAAGAAAAAGAAAGAAAGAAACAAACAAAAACAAAAACAAGTTAATGGGCGCCTGAGTGGCTCAGTCAGTTGAGTGTCTGCCTTTGGGTCAAGTCATGATCCCAGTATCCTGGGATTGAGTTCCGCATCGGGCTCCCAGCTTGGCAGAGTCTACTTCTTCCTCTGTGCCTCCCCCTGCTTGTGCTCTCTCTCAAAAATAAATCAATCTTTAAAAAAAGTTTAAAAATGATTTAAAAAAAAAAACAAGCTATTAGAGTATCTTATCAAGAGTTTACACATTTACACCAATATTGGTTCAGCATCTCTAAATGTATTTACTATGGTATAGTAGTCATGAAAGATGCCCTAGGAAAATAACAAATTATTTCTTTGGTCAAATAATCTTGAGACAAGTTACATACAGAAAGAGCCTTTAGAGATTCACAAAGCACATTTGAATATTAAAAAGAAATCTAAGAAAGCTTTCACAAACACATAATTTACTGCTGTTTACCACAGCATTTCCCAAGCTTATTGTAACTTTTTAATTTCTTGGCTATATCTTCTAACATCTGTGGAGATATCATTCCCTAGACACACTTAGGAAAGTATTTGTTGTACTTGCATGTACATTACCAAAATCAATAATGATACATCTATGGAGGAAAACATGATATTCTTGACTTTGAAGCTATGTGGTATGAGATGTGATGGAGGAAATTTTGAGTAGCTAATCTACCAGAGGAAAGGCCCTGGTAAAACACATTACTATCAGAACTCTGAAGTAATGTCACGTTGAAGATCTTCTGAGTGGCTAAGACAGACCTAATCCAAATGGTGAGAAATTGCACCCATTTCTTTAATACAAAGAAAACTTTTCTGGGATTAGAGCTGGGCAAGAATGCGCCTGGAAGGCATGGAATTCACAGTCACTACAGGTCATCAAGCTGTAAGATGTGGTGTGAAGGGACAATGTAAAGATGTGAACGAGGCTGGAGGAGAAGATCTTCAAGATCTCCCAATTTTATGTGGCCAGCAGTATACTAAGTTTTCGCTTGGCTTCTATGGTTCCTTCTCCTGGTTACAGTCTAATGGAAAGGAAGAAAATGAGTGCTATGGAAGTTGTCATTACTAGGGACCACACCAGGGACAGGGAAAACTTGCAGGAAAAGGATTCTAATATCTGCAGCCAGGAGGCTGTAGATGTCAAGCACTGGTCACGTTTAAATATAGATCACTTAATTCTCATAATCTTATGAAGTAAATCCAGTTATTACTACCCTATTTTGCACATGAAGACATTGTGTGACACAAATGTCAAACAACTTGCCCTAGATAACTTAGCTACTTAGTACTTGGTGGTCTATCCGTGAAATTTGAACCCTTTACCACTATGCACTGTTGTCCAAATTCAGACTTGAAGGATAATAATCAAAAGAGGCACACATGTGTGTGCACGCTGGTAGCAGAGAAGGGGGGGGAGCAGGAGTGAGAAGAAAACAAAGATTTGAAAGGCAGAGAGAATAACATGTTCAATCCCTGAGGAGTAGGAGTAACCAAGCAACATTTGATAAATTTAAAATACTTTTGAGTTATTTCCCAGGCTAAAATTACTGACATTAACAAAGAAAAAAATGCAAGTTTCTTCTCCCTTTTATTTATCATATCCTTACTCAAACACCTACCTCCCCTCCACATACACATACATACATAAATATAGACACATATACCACAGGAGATTTAACTTGCAAAAACTAAAATGTGTTACTGACTTCCTTTTAAAGTGCATTTCCACAGAGATAAGGTCAGTTCCTCCTCCCTTCTGTGGACCTAGGAAAACCAATTTAGCAAAGTACAAGTTTTTTAAAAAGGTAAAGACTCCATAGACTAGCTTATTCATTCCAGATTTCTGGATCACTTGGGAACTGACAAGAGAGCTTGCCTGAGAGCCAGCCTGGTGGTGGCGGTGGCTATTGAGCCTAAAGGTTGTTCATGGGCATGCTGATCTAGACTGGGGATGACGGTGCCCTTTCCCCTATACCTTTATCCGCTCCTTAGGAACAGCAGGTCAGTCTGGACATGTTCTTCTCATGGTGAGTGCTTAAGCACAAGGACACCAAGGAGATACACAAGCCATCTTGGGGCTGAGTCTCAGAACTGTCCACTATCTTTTCCATCACTTTATTGGCCAAAGGAAGCTACATGGCCAAATCCATAGTCAGGAAGCAGAGAAGCAGATCTCACCCACAGTAGAATGGGAAAAGAACACGACTATGGAGAAGATAGAGAATTTCTGTGATAAGGCAGTTAGCCACAGTGGAGAGAGGATTCTGGACCAGGAGGAAAGAAAGTTGGAAATGTATGTCTCTTGTGACAGATGGTAAGTTTTAAGCACAATTTAGGAGACACAAAATAAAAGAGAGTTGAACAGGAACTTCATGATGTAGTATTCCATATATCTCAATAATATTTTAAAGTTTGTTTGAAAATATAGTCACAAGTCACTCAAAGTTTTGATAGGAAAGTGATATGAACAAACTTACATGTTCAAGAGATCACTCTGGCTTTCTAGGAAGCTTAGATTGTGTAAGTTCAAAACAAGAGGAAGAGAAACCAGTTTTATTAGAGGTATTTTAGGATACACAGTCAAGAGAAAGAGATCACAGACAAGGGGCAATAGAGATGGGGAGGGGAGTTTCACAATCTTCCAAATATCAAAAGACATTTGGAGATGCAGCTGAAAGAGCTCAGAAACAGACTCAAAATGGTAGAAGTGAGGATGAGGGAGATGGCGATACAGGTCACAAAGCTCAAAACTTTAGGCCAGAGCAACTGGGGGGAGAAGAGTGGAGAGGTTCAGAGAAGAGACAGAGAATCACACTTTGCTTCCTTTGCCCTCTTGAACCATTCCAAAAACAAAATTTCAGAATCTTTGGTCTGTTTCCCTGGGGCTAGTCAGGCCCCAGATTCAAGCAGACTTTATTCTCCTTCTAGGCAATATAAAGAACAGTGCTTTATTTTTTATTTTATTTTACTTATTTTTATTTTTATTATGAGAAATGTCAAAATACATACAAAAGTAGAGAGAGACCCATATACATCAGTGCTCTAGCTTCTACATTTTTTTTTTTTTAAGATTTTATTTATTTGACAGAGAGAAACACAGCCTGAGAGGGAACACAAGCAGGGGGAGTGGGAGAGGGAGAAGCAGGCTTCCCGACGAGCAGGGAGCCGGATGTGGGACTCGATCCCAGGTCTCCGGGATCATGACCTGAGCCGAAGGCAGTGGCTTAACCAACTGAGCCACCAGGCGCCCCATAGCTTCTATAATTTTTAACCCATGCCCAGTCCTATTTTACAATATACCCAACTCCTATTCTCCAATTATTTTAAAGTAAATTCCTGGTATTTTCAATAAATATTTTAATAGGTATCATGAATAAAATAAGGAGTTTTTAAGACAAAATGCTACTTTCACCTAGAACAAATTAACATAAAATCTTTAATAACATCAGATAAGTCAACGTCTTAAGTCTCTTGATTGCTTCATCTTATTTTGTAACTTGTTTAAGTTAGGATACAAATAAGGCCTCTACAGTATGCTTGGTGGATGGATCTATTAAATCTCTTTTAGTCTATAGGATGCTTTTTTATTTTTTTTTCATACAATGTATTTATTTTTTTTTAAAAAGGTAATTTGTTATATAGCAATTCCTATAATCTGAGTATTTACTGTATTCTGTGATATTTCACATTTTTTATGTTTTTTGTATACTGCATAAATTAGTAGTTTGATATAGACTGATCAGGTTCAAGGTGGATATTTTGGCAGGTATAGAAAGCAGCATTTTTTTTTTAAGTTTTTATTTATTTGACAGAGAGAAACACAGCTAGACAGGGAACACAAGCAGAGGGAGTGAGAGAGGGAGAAGCAGGCTTCCCATTGAGCAGGGAGCCTGATACAGGGCTCGATCCTGCATCTCCAGGATCATGACCTGAGGTAAGGACAGACACTTAACGACTGAGCCACCCAGGTGCCCCAAAAAAGCAGCATTTTAATACAGAAAATAATGTGAAAAATATCACTGTAGGTGGAAGAAAAATATCTGCATCAAAGCCAGCTCTTTTCATTTTTCCTAGCTTAGGATCCTGAAAACTTAATTAAGCCATCCCACATTTCCATCATCACAAAAAAAAAAAAAATGGAAATACTAATGTAAGTTACTGATTCAAGATTAATAATCCAGTAGTTCTTATTTTGGGTTTTACATCAAGTCATCCTATTTTTTTAAGTTCCAATGCCTGAGCCCTACATTAAATAACCCAAATCAGAATTTCTGGGAGGGGACCCATGTGTCCATATTTTTTAAAATCCTCATACACTTCTATTTTTACTACTTTGTTGAGTTCTTTATACTAGACAGTAAACCTCTCAGAGCAGGGACTATATTTTGTTCACCAGGTTCTGGCTTAAAACCAGCACTCGGTGAGTATTTTTGAGTGACAATATGAATAAATGAATGGATGGATACATAGTTGGTAAGATGGATAAATGAAATAATTATAATAGATGTGAGTTAGTGATAGAAGAGAGAGTGATATTGACTTCAGAATAAAGCTATATATTTTTTTACATAAGAAATCATTAATGTATTTGTGCCATGGGCCAACATGACAAGCACTCTAAGGTCATTAAAGGTTATAAGTTCAAAGTATCAAATAGAATGGTTTTCAATAAAATGAGATTCAAGAGTTGGCAAGAGTAATGCCAGCATGTCTGAGAAGTTATCTTGGAATGAATGGAATTGCTGAAGGTAATCAAGACTAATTTTTCTTTAGCAAAACTATCTGTATGAATAATAATCAGAACAGAGCTTTTCTGGATTTGGTGAAGTCAGGACTGTAGCACAAGTGAAAAAATCTCACCACACACACACAAACCTCTCCTATGATATTATAAAATTTAGGTTGAGGAAAAAAATTAAAAATTTTCCTCATCTTGCCCTGTGTATAAATAGTGCCATTTTGTCTAAAAGTCAGCATAGCAATTGGCTAGTCCTAAAATAATCACCTCTGGTAACCATAAGGATTATTATTCTGAAAGAATTAACTTGAAAAACCAAGAATTAGTGAACTGAAGTGAGTGCATGTATGTTTGGGGTTCTAATAACTATTAAATCATTGTACAATTCTACTGTGTGTACCAGTGCTTGTCTTAAGATCTCCCTCCCTGTGTTCCCACACTGCAAATGTTAGCCTATGCTATTGCTTTTATTTGATTTGATTTTGACATTTAATTGGTGAAGACTGCAAGCATCGATCTTTCTACCACTCATACTACCTGCTCTGTTTACCTAAGAGGGTTTTTGTGACAGTCAAAGGAAAAGCAATATGTGAAGGCAAATTATAGTTCATTTAAAAATGCACAAATAGGAAGGATTAGGAAAATAACCATTCCTCCTCCTCCTCCTCATCATCATCATGACATCAGCATTATAATTGGGGGACGATGATGAAGGTACAAGCAACTGATTTTGTTGGAAGGACCAAGGATAGTTATGCCCCCCTCAGAGGATTCTCTCTCACATACATGGGGAGGAACCAAGCTAATTATTTTAGAAATCCCACAAGAAAAACACTTGAATGGTCATCAGGGCAGGCAGAGAGGCAAAACAATTACTCGGGGGGGGCGGGGGGGAATAAGAAACAGTGGAAGTGTCGTCTTCCCTGGTCTGAAGGTCTTAATATTGCTTGCTCTTCCCCAACCCCTCCCCTGAGAAAGGTCCATAAACCAAAACCAGAGGAATGGTCACCCAGTTCCAACCAGGGTTTGCTCAGCAAATCTCTCTCCTTAGCTGCACTTGATAATTAAGGGGGATTTAGTCAACAGATCCCTCAGTGGAAACTTCCACTGTTTCCTTTTGCTTCAGTCCTAAGCTTCATTCTTCTTTCCCTCAGGACTTTTCTATGACTTTTTTAAAAAAAGACTTTATTTATTTGAGAGAGAGTATGAGTGGGTGGGGGGAGAGGGGCAGAGAGAGAGGGAGAAGCAGGCTCTCAGCTGAACAAAGATCTCAACGCTGGATCCCAGGACTTGGGGATCATGACCTGAGCCAAAGGCAGATGCTTAACTGACTGAGCCACCCAGGTGCTCCTACGATTTTTCTTTTTTTTTAAATAAAGATCTCCAGTTATCTGAACTACTTTTTATGCCTCCAATTTCTAAATGTGTTATCTTTGACAACTCATTTAATTTCTCTAAACATCTGTTTTCTCCCTTTTAATGCAGACACAATTTTTGTCCTAATTCATAAGGACTGTAGTGATTCTAACTAAAAAACTATATTTGAACATGATTTATAAGTTGAACAAGATGATCAAATAATGAGGCATAATTATTATAATTTAGTGTCAGGCCCAGTTCTTTATCCAAGCTTTAAAATCTATCATACATGGCAAAATCTTTGACTACAATGACTAAAGTCTCCTTTCTCTGGGATTTCTTTTTATGACACCAATCCCACATGGTTGGTAGTGACTGCCTGCAGAGTTTGTTGGGAAGAATTCTAAGTTCATGTCTAGACTCTGTGGGGAATAATTCTATGATCAATGAGTAGCATCTGCCATGGGCACAGGAGAAAGGATCGGTGTCAAGTAGGGTATACATTTGCTAGCTTTAGAACAGTAGCACATAATGAGGGACGTAAATAAAATTCAGCCCAGACTAGTTTTACATGGCCTGCACTAACATTTAAAAACTGGAAGATTTCACATATATCTGAATTTTTTTTCTATTCTCTTAGAAGACTGGAAGACCCACTAAAACCATGCCTGCCCCTTCCCCATGACACCCATGAGCAAGAAAGAAGTGCGGTTTCATTTCGGCCTACACATGAAACACAGATTCCCCATTTTTACCCAGCCCCTACTGCTCCCTACTGCCTTACTCCAGTCTGTTTAACCTCATTCATTTATTTTCTTAAGTTTTATGGGCATTACTTTTTCTGATTGCTGCCTTAGAGTTTTCCTGTGGAAATTTGCTGTATGTCAGATTTATCTGCAGAAGTCTATGACAAACACTATTTGAGCACCATATATTAGGTCAGACCAAAAATCTTACATGCTTGCAAGTACTGGTTGGTACAGGCTTGCTTATCTCAAATCCGGCACTCTGGTCCTGAAAATGTCAATGCCATTATGCATTGATCTAGCCTTTTAGCAAAAGCTTCATTAAATGAATCATGGCCAACATAGTGTAGCCAATTCCAAAGTTGGAAGAGAGTCGGTGCCTCTCTCCTCCCTGTCATCTCTCAGCACTGTTAGAACCCAGCCAAAAGCAAAGAAGGAGAAATATAAAATGAAGGGAGTAATTCACCATTTGTTGAGGGGACATAAATTAGCAACTTGTTACGATGTCACCTCTTTTTTTTTTAAGCTAAAAATCTCCACAAATAAGTTTAATGTGGAGAAATGCATTTGTTTTCCTTTAATACGACATGCTTGTCCCTTCTCCAATCCTCCTATATACCGTCTCAGAGTCCCTCTAATTGAACAAAATGGACTTAATTTGAATTAAACTGTCAAAAATCATCCACTTAAAGTGATGTATCTACTTCCTCAGTTAAAGTGGATTCTTTCCTGTGCAGTATATAAAAAGTGTTGATGGACTGTGTTTTGTGAACTAGAAATATTTTGCATGCACCTCTGTATCACATAATTCAGGTATCAAAAGCAAAGGGGATGGTGGGAGTAGAGCAAGTCAGCGAAGGGATAAGAAACACAAGGAGTGAATGAGGGGCTAGAGCTGGAGGAGATGGTTATGCTTGCATTAAAACAAGGAAATAATAATCATCTTTAGATTTCTGGAGGCAGAGTAATATTTCAAATTAAATGTGCAAAGCCTATCTTAAGTTTGATACAGTTCATCCTCAAAACTCCCACACTAGGTATTTTATTGATGGCTTCCATTTACTAGTACATGACTTTATAGATGCAAAACGCATTTACATTAAACAAAGAAAAGCTGGATCCAAACACTATGAACATTGTGAATTTAATATCAACTGATGATTTTTTAAAAATAATATCAAGAACTCTTTATGGACTTTATAGAAGTCAGCTCCATGAGTGCCCACTAAAGGACTGGAAAAAAATATTCAAATACAGTAACTAGTCCTACCTTCAAGGATATTATAATTCAATTAAGGGCATAAAACAATTACTATCATATTTGGGGCAGAAAATAATTTAGCACTTAAGCCGATGGTTATGGGCTATAAATGAGAAAGAAAATAGAGAAAGGAAATCAATGTGAATTTGTGAAAATCGGGAAGCTTTATCAATAAGGTTTACTTATAGAAGATGGAAAATAATGTTTCATGCTTGTTGGGGGAAATTGGAGTACTATTCACTGGCCTGCCTTTGGCAGTTCTGACCAATGCCATAGATAGTAAAAGAAAATTAACTAAATAGGAAGCAAAACGCCTGTTTATAAATCACTGCATGAACACCCAAGGTCTCTTTTTGTAAAGCTTTGGCAAATGGAAAAGTATAAGAATATAGCTTAGGTTTGAAGTTAAGCCAGACCTCCAACCTCCCTCCTATTTTTAATCTCTATATTGGAATCCATATATTCAGACATGTCTGCAAAAGGAGAGCAAATTAAGGAAGTTCTGGAGTAGTCACCTAGTTAATTGTCTAGATAGCTGCAGAGATGAGGCACATAGATCCATCTCAATGATTTATTCAAAGGAAAATTATCAGAAAGAAAAAAAAAATAGGGCACTGCTCAGTCCTTTACACATGAGCTTAGTTTCTCACTACATGAATAAAAGGCAAGAGAAGGTAAGGAAGATCCCATTTACAAACACTACTCTTTATTAGTGTTTCTGCTTACTGTAAAATGTAGTTCTTTAGATTAGTGGTTCCTCTTTCTCACAGGGAGAAGAAAGTAGATGGCTAGAAAGTTAAAGGACAGAAAATTCCAACTCTATGACCTGAAGCCAAAACCTGAGATGAGCAGCAAAAATATTCCCCACAACTGAGAAAATGAGTTGTACCATACAAATATAATGGTTCCAAGGAGATCTAGAAATATTTGACTTATATTTGTGACCTTCAATGTCCCCTTGTCATCGCCATACTTCCAAGAGTCTCTTTCAACCAAATGTTCTATCTGCTGACCATCAGAAATGGTGTAAACAGAGTCATAACACATCTTAAAATACAAACACTTTGAGGGCTATGTAGAAAATTTAGAATTTAGGGAGAAATGAGGGGTTACAAAAAAACTAAAATGAGCATGGCGTAGAAGAAAAGGCTGGAAAAAAACGTAGGTATAAGAACGCTGGTGAGAAAGAGAAAGATATAATCATGGTTGTCAAAGTTGTATAGCATTATAATGGGAAAATTATGCAAATTCTTTATGATACAAATAATAAAAGTAAATGCAATCAAACTATATCATGAGGTGGTAATCTCCTAACCACAAAAAGTGTGTAAGCATTGACTTTGTGAACTTAGCAGGCACATTGTATAGAGTTACTCTTCGAAGGGATAATAGTCCAAAACTTTCTTAAACTACCACCTAATCCTGAAATTATATGATTTGTTAAGTCTCAAGATACTCCATACACTCTTAAGCCATTCCTAAACTTTAGCTCTAGGACTATTGACTTCAAATCTTTAACTTCTCCCAGTAATTTTCCTTGAATCCATGAGTTTAGGTTATAGATTACTCTTCATGGCGAGAGGGATAGGAATCTACTTTTGGTTGAGGCTAGTCTATGTTTGAAAGAGAAGAGGGTAAGATTTCCTATGAAGCACAGCCATCCAATATCACAGCTTCAAACACTACCTTTATGCTGAAGAAATTCAAATCCATCGCCAGTCCAAACCACCTCTGAATTCTAGAATCATCACATAAACCACCAAACGGAAATTTTCTCTTTGAGGTGTCAGGCATCACAAACAGTATTTCCAAATAGAAAAAGTTAAAGAAAAATGATTGCATATTCCACCAGCCCCACTACCTCCACATTCCAAAAAGGATGGAATCTTGCCCTTTGTGACAACATGGATGGACCTAGTGGGTATTATGGTAAGTAAAGTAAGTAAGACAGATCAAGACCAATACCGTATGATTTCAACTTATATGTGGAACCTAAATAATAAAACAAATAAATAAACAAAAGTAGAATCAGACTTATAAATACAGAGAACAAACTGATGGCTGGCAGAGGGGAGGGGAATGTGGGAATGGGAAAAATGGGTGAAGGGAAGTGGGAGATACAGTCTTCCAGTTACACAATGAATAAGTCATCAGAATAAAAGACACGGCTTCACGATAATGTAATAGAGATTTATTGTAATAGATGGTAGCTACAATTGAAAGAAAGAAACATACAAAGAAAGAAAGGGTACCAATAACTACTTGTTAGTTCAAACACCTAGGAGTCAACCTGAATTCATTCCTTTTCCCCATTTTCTACCTTCAAAGCTCTTCAGGTTCTCTCAGGTCTACTCCAGAAATATATTTCAAATGTATCATGTCTTTATTTGCTCAACTCCCCTCCTAGTCAAAGCTGCCGTCATAAATCCTCTAGACTACTGCTATCATTCCTGAATGGTCTCCATGATTCATTCTCCACACCACAGTGAGAAGACAGAAGAAAAGGCAAGAAAGATAAAATGCATGAGACCAATGTGTTTACAAAGTAAATAATGCTTTTCAGTCATGGAAAATACTGTTATTGTCATTATTTATACACTTTGCAGACCTAGCTAATGTTTAACATACTACAAATCATTCAAAACAAAGTTATGTTCACCCAGAAAAGAAGGCTTATCTCCAGAATTGGGAGGAGGAGGGGCATTTTCAAATTTCCCTTTGGTTGACCAAATCAGAATTGGTCTTCACTTGATCCCATACCACCCTCCACTTAGAAGTAGACTTATTTAAACAAATGAGTGGTATAGTCAAGAAACGGATGCAGGAGTGATACTGAATGGAAAGAAAATTTAGAAAAACATCCTTTGAGACTTAATATGTGTTAAGAACTTTTCTACATTTTTTTTTTAATTTGCACCTTCAATTTAAAGTAGAATTAGCAATCCTGCCTTTTTCCACAGGGAAAGCAAGCATCTCAGAGATGGCAAGAAACTTGTTCAAGGTCTCACAGATACACAGAGTGGTAGGGCTGAGATTTATACCCAAGTGCATCTCCTCGTGCCCAGACTCATACATCAATTAATTATACTCCACAACATTTCTAACTTCCATGAATCAGGCCAAGTCCCTGGGTTCTATATGGAAAAAGGATATGAGGACATTGGAAGTAAACCAGAGACTAAAAGAGGTCCCTGGGGCTTCCTCACCAAGATCCTTTTCAGGTATGTGCAGTTGAGCTCCCTTGCAAACTTCTGTGCTCAGAGTCCTATGGGACTTCCCATAATTATGCCCTGCCTCGCTCTAGCTTCCTCCCTTTCAATTCCCTGCCCTTTGGCCCTTCTCAAATGGGAATTAATCCAGCCACAAACAAGCTGTCACTAAGTGAAGATTTTATTGTGATTACTGCTTGAGAGAAAAATGTTGCCTTTTCCCCCCTCCTCCAAATGCCTTATTTGCAGACTAGAAATCATGGGGCATGTGTCCAACTGATACATTTCCCTTCAAACAGCAGATCCAACACTGAAGTAGGATGCAAATTTAATTATCCACATGTACAGAACAGAAACAGAATCTCATTGTTAAATTTGTTCTATGTTGGAAAGATTAAAAATAAAAGATCTTGAAGTGGTTTGTGTGAGTGGAATGTATTTCAGTTCATAAAATCATGAGGCAATGAAATAAGGGCACCAGAGGCCTTCTTTCTACCACATCGAATTATGATTATTTCTCAATGTTTCTTCTCAGAAATCTTGGCTCCTCACCTGGGTACCCAAAAAGAGATTTCAATCCCCTTCTCTGGGGCCTGAATTTCTTCAAATAATCTCCAATTTCTCCAAATAATTCCCATCAAGAGCCTCATGCTATAGCCAAGTCAAACTATTTGCCTTTTTAAATTAATTTGGGATAAAAAGGAGGCATAATTAACTAACTAGAACACAAACCTGAGTCTAGTGATTAAGATCCTGTGTGGCGGGCTACTTAGAATCAAACGTTGGCTTTACTGCTCAATAGTTACAGAACCCTGGGCAAGCTACTTCACCTCTCTATGCAGCTGTCTCTCACTCCATAAAATGGAGGATAATAATGGTATCCGTCTCCTAGGGTTTTGGTGAGCAGTAAATGAGTTGATATACATATTATGCCTACAACAGTGTCCATAACTTGGTAAACACTCAATAAATGATGGTTTTTCATCAGAACACATTCTTGCTTTGTCTCCTCTTTCTCCAACATATCCCTCAAGTCTCAACTCAAATATTGCCTTTGCCATAAATCCATTTCCTAGTAGTTAGTTAGCATTCTTATCTCTAAATTCCCATAAAATATGGTTTCTGTCCCACCTATCACAATTTAACATGTTCTTCCTACCTAGTGGCTCTGGAGCAAAGAGAAGGGATCATCTTACTCTTTTATAGACTATGGAGAAAGTAAGCGCTTGCTGATCAATAAAATTAATAAAAGGACAAGGAATGTTTTAATTAGAACCCTTGAGAGCTTTCTATGAACCCAGACCCTGTGCCAAAAATATATTATCTCATTTAACCTTTACAACAGTCTTAGAGGTAGGTTTTATTATTAGCATTATACAGATAAGGAAATGGAAAGTCAGAGAAATTTATTTGCCTTGCACAAAAATACAAACCCAGTAAGAGGCACCCCAGCCATCTGAAGCTATTTATCTCCATTTGGCTAACCTCAAAGATCATACTTGTAACCACTAAACTGTCCTGCCCTATGGCCTCCTGGGCTTGGAAAAAGACAATCCAGGAAGTGGTACTATGAGGAATCTGAACTTCAAATTCACTGAACTTCTTTTTTTTTAAGAGTTTATTTATTTATTTGACAAAGAGAAAAACACAAGTAGGGGGAAGAGCAGGCAGATGACAGGGAGAAGCTGGCTCCCTGAGGAGCAGGGAGCTCTGTGTGGGGCTTGATCCCAGGACCATGGATGGGAGCACAACCTGAGCCAGAGGCTGATGCTTAACCAACTGAACCACACAGGCATCCCTAAATTCACTAAACTTCTTACAGGTGCATTCCTTCTGTGAACAAGAAATGTTATGGATCAGAAACTTTGTTATTAACTTCCCTTGATGAATACTAGTTTGAGATGGCAGGAGGAAGAGGAGAATACAGCATTCTTCTTCCCCTGTCCCACAAATGACATCTATGTCTGGAGAGATTAGTCTTTCTTGACTGCTCTGATTGCTCAAGGCCCCCAACTTCCAAGGCCTGCTACTGTCATAGGTTTCTTATCAAGAGCACCATGGCTCTCTTCTGTTTAAACCGAAAGACCTTAAAATTCACTGTATTTCACTTTTTTTCCTTTTTTGTGTGTGTGATTGGGGGTGGTACAGAAAGAGAGGGTCTCAAGCACCCTCTATGCCCAGCATTTGGGGCTCAATCCCACAACAGTGGAATCATAACCTAAGGCAAAATCAGGTGTTGGATGCCCAATCGACTAAGCCACCCAGTCACCCCAACCCTTCGTTATTTTTTAACTTCTTTGGCCATGCTTTCATTTCTCACATCACTCCAAAATTCTTGCCTAACCAAGGCTTATTTTAGCCAACCCTTTCTCTGGAAAGAGTTTTCCTGATCATTCTGATCACTCCAGGGAGTACACTGCTATACATCTGCCCATTTATTTCTCACTATCTCTTCACTACTCTGTATTCTCCCTAATGGTATGGGTATTGTCTACTGGATTCACAATTAATTCCCCAAACAGGCCAGTGATTTCAAGGAAAATAAGAGAGGGAAAGAGGAGGTGGAGAGAGGAAAGGAGATGGTTTGGGATGCTGAAGGAGATAGGACAGGGAAAGAAAAGTAGGTAATAGACCCCAGATTCCTGATTCTAGGTGCAGAGCATATATTTGTCTCTATAGAAGACATTCAAAAGGGTTTTTTTTCTTTTTCTTTTTAAATTTTTTTAAAATATTTTATTTATTTGACAGAGAGAAACACAGCTAGGGAGGTAACACAAGCAGGGGGAGTGAGAGAGGGAGAAACAGGCTTCCCGCTGAGCAGGGAGGCCAATGTGGGGCTCGACCCAGGGACTCCAGGGTCATTACCTGAGCTGAAGGCAGACACTTAACAACTGAGCCACCCAGGTGCCTCAATGTTTTTCTTTTTAAAAAGAAAATAAAAGAAAACATTTTTCAGGTTATCTAAAGTCTTATTGGTGTTTGAAAAAACTCTCTCCAGATTTTAGGAAGCAGTTAACTATAATTCCCCCTCTTCCTGCTTGTAGAATCCTCCCTCCATTTCCCCAAAGAACATATAAAAGAGAAAGAGTTTCAGGCTAAAATTACCTAGAGAAAAGGACCAGGCTGTTTCTTTAGGAAGAAGACTCTCCCTTCTAATAGAGTGAACACAGACCTTACCTTCCTCCTTCCCTTTTTATAGCTAGTGATGTGCCCTAACACCTTGCTCCTGGTGCAGCGCTTCTCAAACCCTAATGTGCATAAGAATCACATGCAGAGCTGATCAAAGCACATCCCGCCATTCAACCTTCACATTAGATTTGAATTCAGTAGGTCTGAGTTGGGCCATCATTTGCATTTCTAAAGGCTCCCAGGTGATACTGATGCCTCTGCCCTGTAGAGGACCCTTCTAGAGGCACTGGCCTAGTCTGACCAATGGGTCAGTGTCACCTGGTACTATCTAGGTGTTACAATAACACAAGAGTGCACTGTAGACCAATCTTAATGTTTTTGGTCCATGAGAATTTTATTAGCGTTTTGAGCCATTGGAGATTCTGAATAGAGCTATAAATGGGGATTAATTTCAGTTTCGAGGTGCCGAGAGAAGCTTGCATTAAGCACATTTGCTCTCATGAGATCTCAACAGAACATGGTCATTTTGATCGGACTAACCTATACAGTCCCAACACAAAGTGAGGTTCAAAGTCTGCTGATTCTGTGTCAGACAGACTTGTGTTTAAATCCCATCTCTGTTCTATCTACGCCATATGCTTATATTTTCCATTTTCTCTCACACAAAATGGTAATAACTGTATCTACCTCCTAGGTACTATGACAAATATAAGCACTTTGTAAAAACACCAACGAAGTCAATAACTAAGAACTACTTTATGAGACATACACATTATTCTCCTTTTATTGATGAAGATACTAAAGTTCAGATGCTCACTTAAGAAAGTCACAAAGCGGGGCACCTGGGTGGCTCAGTTGGTTGGGCAACTGCCTTCAGCTTGGGTCGTGATCCTGGAGACCCAGGATCGAGCCCCACATCGGGCTTTCTGCTCGGCGGGAAGCCCTACTTCTCCCTCTCTCAGTCCCTCTGCTTGTGTTCCCTCTCTAGCTGTGTTTCTCTCTGTCAAATAAATAAATAAAATCTTAAAAAAAAAAAAAAAGAAAGTCACAAAGCCAGTGTTAAAATCAGGATTTATGCATGAGTCAGTCAGACTGATTCTAAATCCCTTGCTCTCAACCACTAGAGCTTATGGTGAATGGAATCTCTTGTATTTAGTTGATAAGATCTTAGAGCTAACTAAGAACCTAAAAGTAAACAGCTCTGTGTAAGCAACCCTATAATTCCACCAACCAGAATGGAAATCCCGACCTTGTGGTGGGGCACAGACCTTGGCATTGTGAAGCTTCATGACCCCACTTCCTCACTGCTCCTCTGCACCAGAACAAAGAAGGCAGCTGAAAATCATGTATCAATTATGGATAATCGTGTCCCCATTTAGCACAGGCAAGTGATTCCTCATTGTCTCTGTCAAATGAAACCAGCCCTTTGTTCAAGCAGTTTCCTCCAGAAACTACAGCTTTGCTTCCTCCCACCTCGAGCTCAGTTAGATTAACATTAATGATCTTTCCTCTCAGATGGGTCCCAGAGTACTGGACCCTGCCAAGCCATTTTCCACTCAGAATGATTCTTGCCCTGGCCTCTTGCTTGCAATGTGGCCCTTCCTCAATTTGGAAGTAGCAGCTGCTTAACAGATGCTCACCCACTTAGATCTGGAATGGAGGCCTTCAAAGATGTGGAGAGAGAGGCTGGTGGGCCAAAGAAGAGAACAGAGCACTGCAGATGCCTTGTGATGAATTCTAGAGGTAGAGAGCAAAGATCCAGCAAAGAAAAACCATCACAGAGCTCAATAGGTGACTTTGAGTAAAGACAGAGATGTTATTTTACTGTTCCCAGGAATGTGTACCAGTATTTAAAATAATTTTAACTACCTTTTTTTTTTAAAAAAAAGGAAAATCAAGAAGCGCAAAAGACAGAAAACCAGAAGTCTATATGTCTTCACTTCCTTTCTCCATTCCAGAAGTTATCATTGTTTATTGCGCCTTGTTTCCTAGAATTTGTATAAATGCCAAAGCAATTAATAAAAACATTGTTTTGAAATTACAAGACATTACATATAATATTATGTACATTGTTTTAACTTTTTTCTTGAAGTATAACATGCATGCAGAAACATATATGCATTTAAAGTTTGTAACTTCTTGATTTTTTTATAAGCTCAGTATGAAGATTTAACCAGTTTGATCCAGACCAAGAAACAGAACAAACCAGAATCACCGAAGTTCCATTCTAGACCTTGCTTTTTCACTGAATGAAATAACTTGGTGATCTCTCCATTTCAGCATATATAGACCTAGCATTTTCTCTTAATAGTTACAGAGTATTTGGCTGTATAGAAGAGCCATTTAATGAGTTAGTTATCAATAGATATCTAGGCCATGTCCAATTTTGCTTCATAAATGTTGCCACAGGTTTTCTTCTAAGTATATCTTTGCACACGTCTGAGAAATATCCTTTAGGATATTCTTGAAAGAGAACTGCAGTAACAAAGAGTACCTATATTTTAATTAAGCATGTTTTTAAGTCACCCTATAAGAAGGTTATACTAATCTACACTCCTATATTAGTATCAACTTTAGAAAAACATATTCTTTTTTTTAAAAGATATTATTTATTTATTTGACAGAGAGAGAAATTACAAATAGGCAGAGAGGCAGGAAGAGAAAGAGAAGGAAGCAGGCTCCTTGCTGAGCAGAGAGCCCGATGTGGGACTCGACCCCAGGACCCTGAGATCATGACCTGAGCAGAAGGCCGAGCCTTAACCCTCTGAGCCACCTACGTGCCCCAAAAAACATATTCTTTTAGAGAGCTACTTGCTGAATATTGACCATTTAGAATATACTGATAAAGTTTTTTAAAATGTAAATATTCCCAGCTGTCTAATTACCTGAAGATAACTTATTTCATAAACACATGAAAAATATTTTTCTTAAATTCAAATAAGGAGGAAGAGGATTGATCTGAAAGAGCAAAATAAAGAGGCCAGCCTGAGGATACAGGCTCAGTTGATATTCTAGAAGAGAAAGCCGATCACTTTCAGGTTAGCACCAAAACTTCCCCACTGCATCATTTTGGCAGCTTCAAAGGCCTCTCCTCTTCTGTCTTGAGACTAACACACTTGTGGCACAGGAGCAAAAAGGAGGCAGTCATCCACCGGAGAGAAGGCTCAGGTAGCTGGCCAAGCAGTAGTGGGCTTGTTATGCTTTCTGTGTAGATGATGGATTGGCAGTATGGGATCCATTCATTAGAGCCCAGATTCTCTGATAAAGGAAATAGATCCTATTCACTGCCACTGAGAAGCAAACTCCTTTCTTATCTCTCTGTGCATTTCTCACTGCTGACAATCATTGAATAATATCTCTACTCCATATATATAGGAAGAAAATTTTCACAAAAATAGTCTCCATGAGGGATGAGATGTCACCAAACAGAGCAACAGATAAAGTAGAAACATTCATATCCATCTCCCCCTTCCTTGCTTTGGTTTCTGGTTCTACCTGCAGCATATTTCTGTGCAAGCAACTTGCACAATTCTTCTGGGGGTATTTTGTCTCTAACCTGTGACTTCTGCCTTAGGATTCCTGGCAAAAAGAACCCAGAATCACAGAGATTATCAGAGCTGAAAGGGGTCTTAGAGGACATGCGGTGTGGGGGTTCCCCGGAATCTCAAAAGCATTTGTGGACCAGGTTTAGCCGACGGGTTCTAAAGAGCCAGACTGCAGATATACACTTGAACATTCTTACTCCATCCTAGATAACAATTCAAAGTTTAGATTCTCCTTCTCCTCTAGACTAGAATCTCCACATAAATTTCTTTTGTTTGCAGCCAAGATCTCAAACCCTAAAGTAGTTTCTGGCACAAAGCAGTTATCCTCTAAATGTCATTTGATTAAATAAATGGAAGTACTAACTCAACCATACCTCTCTGCTAGACCACACCAAATCCATTCGGTCTGGATTCACAAATATTATGAATTACCCAAACCTACTCTATTTTACTGTTCTTTCTCGCCTGTCTGGTATTTGAACATTCTTATTTTCAGGGAACATTTTAGCTGTCCTTGTGGTGCTTCATAAAATGTTATAAAAAAAAGTTATTTAGGGGTGCCTGGGTGGCTCAGTTGGTTAAGCGACTACCTTCGGCTCAGGTCATGATCCCGGAGACCCGGGATCGAGTCCCACATCGGGCTCCCTGCTCCGCGGGAAGCCTGCTTCTCCCTCTCTCACTCCCCCTGCTTGTGTTCCCTCTCTGGCTGTGTTTCTCTCTGTCAAATAAATAAAATATTTTTTTAAAAAAGTTATTTAGAAACACTGTAGTCAGGCCAGGCTAGACAGTGTAAAGGGACTAGATAGGACATTCAGAAGGCCTAAAGAGTTGGATTCAGCTGCAGGTACTGGAGGAAAAAGCAGGCAGAGGGTAGATGGAGGTGTTGTGAAGGCTATGAGTGAGCAATTATCTTCTATTACATCCTCAAATGGCAGAGACTGAGCCTTCTGGTCTCTTCATCTTATTATAAGGCCCCTAATCCCATCAGGGAGGCTCTACTCTCATGTTGTTATCAAACCATAATTACCTTCTGGAGGGCCAACCTCCAAATACCATCACATTGAGGATTAGGGATTCAACATACACATTTTAGGGGAACAGAAACATTCAGTCTAAAATAGTACCAACAGAATTAATTAATTTTATATTTTTCTTAAATGTGCCACAGTCTCTGGACATACAATTTTCTTTACCGGGAATGCTTTTCCACACCCTGTTTTGTCTGGCTAACTCACTCCCACTAATGGCCTCTGGCTATAAGACACTGCCTCTAGGAAGCCTTAATTATCTCTGCATTTGACTGAGATACTCTTCTGAGATCTCATAATGCACTATGCTCGCTCCCTGATAACATGTATCCCCAAATACAGCAAACTCCTGCTTACTCTTTTCTTTTCCTCCCCCCACTAAGCCAAATACTTACCAGTGACAGGGAATGTACTCACCTTCGTCATCCTCAAACCCTGAGCATACAGCACATTTTTATAGGTAGTAAATGTTCACCATTTGTTAAATAGCTAAGCAAATAAATCTCTTAGATGTCAGTTTTGGTTTATTTGTTTTTAATAAGGTGTGTTAAATGCCTCTAACTACCCTGAAATTTCAGTTATAAATTTTACGACGTCTATTTCTCTATTTTAAACCAGAAATAAACCTGCAGATCATGGCTGTTTTATATTTTGGACTGCTCTTCAATCATCACCTTAATTTTATATTTAATGACATTTTAAGTAAAAGACCTTCCAGACTAAAAGTGTGGTGACCTGAGTTTATGTACAAGTGAAAGACTCACCTTTCCCCCTTTCATGCTGGGTGTTTCACAGTGCCCCTCTGTGGTTTCGGTTAATAAGCGCGGGAACCAATCAGATCATGCTGGTGTTCAAATTTGAATATCAGCCAATAAGAGTCCAAGTACCACGAAAAGTCCCGAACTTGTTTGTGCCTGTCTATAAAAAGCTGTAAAATCTGTTGTACGGGGCCTCTTAGCGTCACCAGTAACGAGTGCGTGGAGGTCCGGGTTCAAACTCGCAATAAACGACCCTTGCTGTTTGGCTTTGACTCTGGACTCTGGTGGTCGTCTTTGGGGGGTCTCGGAATTTGGGCATTTCATCTGGGGGCTCGTCCGGGATAGCGCCCCCAGACCCATCAAACGCCTAGTCAACGGGTCGCTGAAAACCAATCAATAAGTGAGCCGGCTCTGTCTCTGTGTTGTCTGTCATCTCTTGGATCTGTGTTCTGCATCTGTTTTCTGAGGTCTGAATCTGAAACTGGCAAATGGTCCTGGCAGACGCACTATAGGACCACCAGAGAGGCCGGTAGGAGACATCCTCCAGACTCTGTCTGGGGCTGTTTGCCCAGCCCGTCTGGTTAGCCGTTCCAGTCGGCTGCCCATCTGAGGGCAACAGCCTGTCTGGTTAGCCGTTCGAGTCGACTAAGGTGCGCCTGTGAATTGTGTTTCTGTGTTCTGTGTTACCTGCGCCTGCGAATTGTGTTTCCTAACCTGTTTCACTTTCAGATTCACCCTGGCCAGCAAAGGAGAAAAATTCCTGCTCCCGCCATCAGAGGCCGAAACTCACTTGGCCCCCACCTCTAGCTCCCCAATGTTACTTTCCATTCCTTTGGGCCAGTAGACCGGGAGCATTCATCCCCAGCCTAGGCAGTTAAAGGGGACCTGATCACCCCCCATTAGTCAAGGGCACGCAGGGGGGTGTCCAACCTGTCTGAATGTGAAGAGTGCCTGAGTGTCTGAGTGTGTCTGTATGGCTCCACTGCTTCGGCTACGGAGTCTGAGTGGGCTGCACCGAGTCTCGTGGGGCGTCATATGGCATAATGGGCATTTACCCCCACGGGGGTAACCTGGTCCAGGGTTTATACGGACAGACCTTAGCTAAGACACCCCAAAGTTCCCGTGAGGGACGCGAGCAGGACAGCATCTGAGAGTGCCCCACCCTTTTGTCTGTGACACCGTTCACCATGGGAGGGAAGCCCAGTGAACCCACTGTCCCAGATTGTGCACTTCTGGCGAGAGAGGCAGCAGCACTCTGAGCTGTCAGGGGCTGCACTGCGGCCAAGGGATCCACCGACTGGTAGGAAGCTGTGCCAAGGGGCCTGGAGGCCAGCGGGGGCGAGACACCCTGCTCAGCTGTCGGAGCCCGTGCCAGAGGCTCCCAGGGCACCAGTGACTCCGCCCAGCATGAGCAGGAGGCTGGGGCAGGTGGCCCAAAGTGAAAAACTAAATTCTGGTGTAACAGTTTACAGTTACTCCTTAGTCTTCACTGAAGATGAAGGTTTCTAAAAGGTGCAAAATTCTGCTGACTAAGATTGATGGAAATAAGGGAAACAACTCTGTATGTGGTAAAGTAGGAGATTAGTAAAAAAGGGGACTAAAAAAAAGGGGGCAAGATTTTCTCTCATTGTTGGGTCTGCTCTTGATAAGAAAATGTAAACAGTTGCTTTCTCTCTGCCTGCCAGGAGAAACCACTTTCTGTGATTTACATTTAATCCTATTTAGGCTTGTGCTCTAAAACTCCAAAGTTTTACCATAATTCCCGAGATTTAAATCATAAATGAAGTCTTCTTAATTTATTAGGCCTTTTATTTGGTTTACTAAGTAGCTTGGGAAGTACTGTTAAACAAATGAGAAGTTTCGGGTTACATTTAAATGAGTGTTATAACTATTCTGGAGGTAATATATCCTACCTAAAGTTTTAATGCACTAGTACAAGATCATCATTAAGTGTTCTGACTACTGAAATGTTGTATGTCGGAATAACTGAGCTCCCTTATCAGTCCTATTGTGGTAACTCTCAAATTGCATCATTGGCAATGTCTGTTTGAGTTTTTACAATTGTGATTATCTTGCAAAATGAGTTTCATCTGCAAGTGGATTCGTGTAAAGGTAGGGAGAGTCTCTACTTCTACCGCCAGGCTCTGTTGGGGGGACTCCGGGCCGCTCTAAGAAGGCCCATAAGTTAATCTGAGATTAGTATGGTGACTCAAAGTAAGGATGAGTCCCCAGGGGCTTCTGTGGAAAGACTTATTAAAGCCTATAAAATGTACAGCCCGATTGACCCTGAGGTACCCAAAACCAGAGAGGCAGATAGGAGATGATCAGAGACAGGAAATTGTCAGAGGCAAGTAGAAGAGGGAAAGAGGCAAGTAGGAGATGGTCAATGGAAAGAAAAGCTTAAACACGGGAAAAGCAAAAGCTAAGACTTAGATTCAAATCAGTGTGCTTACTACAAGGAGAAAGAACACTGGGCCAGGGATGCTCTAAGAAGAAAACGGCAACGCTGGCCACCTACGACCGAAGGGGCGGGGCCATGCTTCAGAACCCCACCCCAAACCTTGGTTACAAAGGGCAAATGGCATCAAAAAGGCTTTGAGGCAACCCCCTGAGCAGATGCTTGTGCTTTATACCTTTAAAATTCAGTCTCAAAACCAGAAGAGAGAGGGGAGGGAGGCCTTCTCTAAGCCCTGCAGGCCGAATTTCCTGAAATCTGGGGAGCGAAAAAGCCTTCTGGCCTGGCCGAGGGACGGCCTTCAGTACTGGTACAGTAAACAGCAACCGATATGGCTGTTCGGTCTGACAGCACTCCCTGCCCTGGGGAGCAAAACAAGGGGGATCAGAAGATATCCATCCGACTGTGCCTAACCCCTGTACCCTACTCTCCCTCCTGGGCCCCAAGAGAACTGTGTCTACCGTCCTAGATCTCCAAGATGTTTTCTGCATACCTCTGGCAAGGGAGTCTCAGCCCCTCTTTACTTTTGAGCGGTCTGACCCACAGGAAGGATTCCAGGGCCAGCTCATCTGGACAGTTGCTGCTATGGCCCTCCTGGTCAAGGACAAAGGCCCGAGTAACCGGGTGTCAACCAACCCTCCTCCTCAACCAACTGAAAGTGACTTTCCAGCCCCTGGCGATGCTAATGACAGGAGCAGCTATGTAGCCCATGGGAAAAGGTATGCGGAGGCTGTGATGGTCTCTCCTGAGCAGGAGTTCTAAAAAGGCAGCCCTGCCCCCAGAACCTCGGCACAAAAGGTGGAGCTGATTGCGCCCACCAGGGCACTGCAGATGGCCAAGGGTAAGGCCGCCAACATCTACACGGACAGCAGGTATGCCGTTGCTACTCACCATGTACGTGGGACTATTTATAAGAAAGGGAGTTGGGCTAAAACTAGGACAGGAAAAATAGTTCTTCTTCGAGGACTGGGGAAAAAAGCTAGTAAGCCAAATATATCAGAGCACTCATTTAGGGATGTGCAAGCTTGAGGAACTTGTGTGTAAACAGTTCCAGGTCTCCAACCTAGGGCGTATGGCTCAGGATGTGGTAAATAGATGTGCTCAATGTCAGGTGAAGACTGCAGGAAGAACCAGATGGGAAGAGAAAGAGAGAGGGGTAGGTAACCAGAAGTTTATTAAAAAGATTTTACAAAAATGAAACAGGGAAAATGTGGACACAAATAACATGTTAGTTTTTATGGATACTTTTTCAGGCTGGATAGAGGCCTTCTCCACCAAACACGAAATGGCAGGGATAATAGCCAAAATGCTGCTAGAGAAAATAATTCCTAGGTTTGGGTTGCTTCTGGTGATCAGTTAGATAACAGCCCCGCATTTGTGAGTTCAGTCTCACAAGCACTGGCCAAGGCCGTGGGCACAAATTGGAAGCTACACTGTGCCTACCGGCCCCAGAGTTCTGGACAAGTAAAAATAAACCAGACTCTTAAAGAGATCCTGACAAAGTTAATTCTAATTGAGATTGGCGGTGGATGCGTGGATCTCCTTCCCTTCGCCCTCCATAAAACACAGAGCACACCCTATGTAAATTTAGTCTGGGTGCATCACCACCATGTGGAAAACCTGGAACCTCGCTGGAAGGGAACGTTTACTGTCATCCTGACCACCCCCATGGCAGTAAAAGAAGGCATCAGGACCTGGATTCACGCATGCCATGACAAAGGAGCTGAGGATGAAAGCGCCCCCCAGAGATGGATGCCACTGCCGATGGACCCTGCCAACCATGGACTGAAGCTAAAACTCAAAAGGGCTTAACTTTGTTGTCACTGTTATTGTTGCCTAATATGGGAGCTTCTGAGTCACCTACTATGTTTAAAAGTGACTATGAGAATTTTTCCATCTGTATGAAATTGGTTCTGATTATGAACTTTCTTCTACCTTTTCCTGGGTGAAATAAGCCAAGTAGAGAAAGTCAAGTATCACATGGTTTCACTTACTTGTGGTGCATTAGGGGTAATATAGAGGACAGTAGGAGAAGGAAAGTAAATGGCAAGTAGGGTAATCCAGGGAGAGAAATGAAATACGAGAGACTTTGGACACAGAAACAAACTGAGGGACTTGGAGGGAGGGGGTGGGAGGATGGGAGAGCCTGGTGGTGGGTACTGAGGGCACCTATTGCATGGAGCACTGGGTGTGGGGAATGGGCAATGAATCTTGGAACACTGAAAAAAAAATTAAAATTAAAAAAATTGATAAAAAAAAAAGAAGTTCATCTTTTTGACCAAGTGGGTAGCATGCTTCTCGAGTCCAATCTACCTTAACCAGTGCTCTTAGGACAGAGTTTTCTATAGTTTTGGCTTTCTCCTCTGTTCTCTCTCTCGGTGAAGACTGAATTCATGGATTCTGTGTCCTTTTTCTTCATCGGTCTCTCTTCTGCTGCTGACTCCAACATTCAACACGTCTCCTGCATTATTAACTGGGACTTGTCCAATTAAAGGGCTCATGGACCTTCATAGTTCATGGCTGCTCAATGGCAATCAGACTGGCAGGCCCATGAGGGACCACAGGCCCTGAGGCACTGGCTGCATGAACAATAAGAAGGAACTGGGAAAGGGAAAGGGGGTGCCTGGGTAGCTCAGTCCTTAAGTATCTGATTTTGGCTCATGTCACGATCCCAGGGTCTAGGGATCAAGCCCTGCATAGGGCTCCCTGCTCAGCTGGAAGCCTGCTTCTCCCTTCTCCCTCTCCCACTGTCCCAGCTTCTGTTCCCTCCCTCACTGTGTCTCTGTCAAATAAATAAAATCTTTAAAAAAAAAAAAAAAGGAATTGGGAAAGAAATCAACAGGCTCACATTGCCCCCCCCCCCCCATGAGCATCTTTTTGCTGTTGGGAGAATGGCTTCTGTGACTGTAGACATCATTGATGTAGTATTTCTTTCCCTCTTGTCTGTCAGAGAGCTGTCTACAATCAGAACTCTATCTGACTCTGGCATTTAAAGCTCTCTTCTCTGTGGGTCAGATTTCTGGTATTTCTCTTATTTTTATACTACAAGCCAGAGATGGCTTTTTCTTTAACTGACTGATAATGGGCCTGAAATATCATGAGAGAGTTGTAGCATCCACAGGGTGGGGATTGTTCTTGACAACTTTTACAATTCATTCTAATTTGGGGTTTCTGTAATCAGGCTAAATAAATGTTTTGTCTCTCTTCCCAAAGACTGAAGGCTTGCTATCACCCTCATAAGTATTTATTCAGCAAATATTTATTGACTATGTTGTGCCAGGTACTAGGTTATGTATTTGGTTTCATTGATCATGGCTGCCTTTCATGTTAATTTTGGCTACATGCTGCCTGATTTTTTTCAGGCACCATGACAGTCATAGTCCGAGCCTCCACCTTCTATTATTTCTATGTTTTCTAAAAATGTGATGTCCAACTCTCTGATTCAGGGAAGCCAGCAGAGTATCATAAGTAGTTAAGAACATGACCTCTGGAATTGGATCTGGCCTTGGCCATCTCCCAGCTCTGAGACATTGAGCAAAGCACTTAACCATTTAGAAGAACACCTGGTAGAGTAAGTCTTGAATAAATGTTATCAGAATCCCCCAGAGGCTCTAGGGAAATTAAGATTTGGAGATACTTAACTGGTGGAATGGAAGTCTGCATTTGTTGCAAGTATAAGTCTTATTTATCAAAAGTTAGAAATTGGGCACCTGGGTGGCTCAGTGGATTAAAGCCTCTGCTTTCGGCTCAGGTCATGTTCTCAGGGTCCTGGGATCAAGGCCCACATCAGGCTCTCTGCTCAGCAGGGAGCCTGCTTCCTCCTCTCTCTCTGCCTGCCTCTCTGCCTACTTCTGATCTCTCTGTCAAATAAATAAATAAAATCTTTTTTTTTAAAAAAAAGCTATAAATCACTGAATTTTAGACCTCGCCACACACCCTTTCGGTTCCCTCATTCTCCTTCCCCTCACCCCTAACAATAACTAGGTGCAAATCCCCTCCTTGTTGAGAGTTTACCCAGTTTCCAGTGGGTGCAGGAATCCTGTCATACTATTCAACTGAATTCTGATACCCTCTACCCAGAGACAGCATCAGAGCCCACAGGGTAAACCCCACATCCTACAAGACTGCTCTCCGCTTTGGATACCAATCCCAAATCCAGATTATTACCTGAACTCTGACAGATGAACTATAGGTTAGAAGTTCTCAGGACTCCCTCTTTGAGTTTGATTCATTTACTAGAGCACCTCACAAAATTCAGGAAACCTGTTTACTCACCGGATTACTGGTTTAGTACAAAGATTATTAAAGGATACCAATCAACAGCCAGATGAAGAAATACATAGGATGAGGTGTGCAACAGAGAAGCTTCTGCCTTCTTGGAGTTTGAGAGCCCAGTTCCGTGGCACATGGAAGCATTCCAGCTCACCAGCCTGGGAGATCTGTAAACTCTCCCCTCCTTTGTGCTTTTATAAAAGCTTCATTACATAGATAGGATTGACTAAATCACTAACCAAAGATGAGTGATTTAACCCCCAGCCTCTCTCCAGTCCTCAGAAATCAAAGGACAGGACTGAACCTTTCCATAGGTTGGTTGCACAACTAGTCACCCTCCTTAGCTGTTTTCCAAAAGTTACCTCATTAACATAAACCCAGTTGTGGTGGAAAGGGTCTTGCTATGAATAACAAGACACCATTTCAACTTCAGGGCTCTGAAGCATCTCAGGAACTAAAGACAAGACACCAAAAACAGTAACAATAGATGTTCCCACTGCTCAGAAATTTCCTAGGGTTTCGGGAATAGTGAGCCAGAACTGTGGGAGGAGATCAAATTTATGTGTGAGCTATATCTTGGTCATACGAGTGACCAAATAAATATTTCTTATAAATCACAATATTGCACTCATCTTTTCTAAGGTGTATCATTCAAGCAACTTGCTTGAACCTTCTGAACCTCAAAGTTTCACATTAAAAAAAAAGGCAATGTTTTCAATGGCACTGGAGTTGATTAATGAAGCAAAGATTAAATAACAGAATACATGATAAAATTATAGCTATTATTTGTCACCGTGTATCAGCCATTTTCTTGTGTCATTTGCCTCTCTTAGTAATGTAGGTAGGATGCACATTTTACAGATGAAGAAGGTGAAGGTCAGAGTGGTTAAGCCATCCAGCCATCCACACAAAATCTCACAGATAAGTGGCAGAGCAATGATTTGAAAGCACAACTGTTTTTAAAATCTCGGCCCCTTATTAGTAGGTTAGTTTCTATTTTCCCTAGAGATCTGTTGCTCAGTTCCACCTCTTAATGTCTCCTTGAGAAGATTTTCTGAAATCAGGAAGCAGCGAATTTTTCTTATTATCTACTTTCTTCACAAGTGAGTTTTGTATTTATGATCCATGTTCCTATAACAGTGCAATTTTGGAAAGAATCCCACCCAAAGCCCTTGACAAGAAAAGTTGCCAGAGTAGAAAGTGCTATGTCTGTATATCCTACTTCACCTCTTCAGTCACAGCCTATATCTAGGTACTGCATGTGAAAAATGAAGTCCTATAGGGCATGTGCTAATTTATCTCCCCCCTCCCCTCAGTAGTCTCTCTTTGATCCTACTTTGTCGTATTCAACAGGTATCTATACACTCGGAATAAGTGAACGAGACAGTAAAGGTCCCTGCCATAGTGGTACTTAATTTATGGGGAAATACAAATAAAAATTAGAAAGAAAAAACCCACAAACAGAATTGATTTTCATAAATGCTATGAAGGAGGGCACAGGATTTAGCTGCATGAATAGAAGTCTAAAACAAACTAAAATGAAGCAAAATTTTAACTGAAAATAAAAAGAAGGTAAAGTATTCAGAGATTCTGGGTTTAGTATCAACTGCTAAGCGATTCATGTTTCTTATAAACAGTTAAACAGGGGTATTTGGGTGGCTCGATCTGTTAAGCATCCAACTCTTTTTTTTTTTTTTAATATTTTATTTATTCATTTCACAGAAACACAACCAGAGAGAGAACACAAGCAGTGGGAGTGAGAGCGGGAGAAGCAAGCTTCCTGCTGAGCAGGGAGCCCGATGCAGGCTTAATCCCAGCACTCCAGGACCATGACCTGAGCAGACATTTAACGACGGAGCCACCCAGGCACCCCCTAAGTGTCCAACGCTTGATTTCAGCTCCGGTCATAATCTCAGGCTTGCGGGATTGAGCCCAGCACTGCTCAGAGTTCAGTGGGTCGTCTGCATGGGATTCTCTCTCCCGTTCCCCCTCCACTCCCTTGCTCACACAAGCACGCTTGAGCACTCTTTCTTTCAATTAGATAAACCTTTAAAAAAAGAGAAATCTTTACAATAATAAACACTTAAACACATAATGCTATAATGTGTCTTGACAGATTCCCCAAAGTGCATCCAAGCCCTTGGACTGAAGGCTATCTCACCTAAATTAATGGCAGAAATTTTGAGAACATGATGTCTTCCAAGGCCAATGTTCACAAAAGTCAAAATAGGTAAATTTCCTCTGATTTAGACATGTTTGCTATGATAATGATAACCTTTTCATGTTCTTTGAAAAAACAGCATAAAATCTTCCCACTCACAACATTCCTTACAGAAAGTCTTCCAGAACAGTCCTTTTGGGAGCTACCACATTGGTATCCTACTGCAGAATCCAGACTCAACAGGGTCACAACTGCTTGATCAATGTAGGACACCTGTCTTTCAATAGGTCAATGCATAGACTGATCAACGGCCCATGAAATGGTCTGGTATAAAGCGCAAGCCAGACAAATTACACTTCCACTCTGAGAATCTTAACTGGCAAATACTTAGAGAATATCATTGCTAGCTGTGCGGAAGCAAAGATGGAAATGGTTATAAAACCCATGATGTAGAACGTGGAGGGCGGGGCAGCTGGGATGAGGATACAGGTCCTATGAGTAAGCACATACTATGAGAGGAAAGAGAGAGTAAAGGACAATGAAACCCGTCTTTAATAAACTAACAAAGGAAAGAGAAGTAGAAATCCAGAGAATACCTTAATCATATCAATTTTGGAAACCTTGAGTAAATATCCACCAGTCCCTCTGCTAGAGTCTCTGCACTTTTGCACTGGTTTCAATCTCTGAGAGGCGGAATGAGCACGTGGCTGGCATGTCATAAAGGAATTCAAGAATCACGATGAGAGCAAGACAGATAGTCTTTTAGGCACTTTCTAATTGTGGGAGTTTATAATGAAGATTTTGGATCTCCTACACCCACACAGCTACAGTCTCTATCAACAGGACTTTATTAACCCATTGCCTTCATCAACATGATTTTACCAAGACATCATTGCCTAGGAAGATAAACCTCACAAATAATTTTATTCTTTATTCTAGGTTATTTACAAAAACAATTATTTAAATAAGCATCAAAGGGTTAAACTCTTTTATCGCATCAATTACTGACCCCCTAAGATTCTTCCAACCAAAGTGCTCCCCAATCCTAGACAATTATATCAGAATCCTTACCCAATTCTAATCACATATTTTCACTAAGACTCTAAAATCTCATAAAAATCCTAAATTGATCCTCCACACTCCAAGACTTTACAAAGAGTCTTCCGAGATAGTACATCCCCCTTACTATACTACAAAAAAATTCAGCCCTTTTTCTTATCAACTGGTTGTTTTCTCTTTTAGTTTGATATGCAATATGTGTGAGACCAACTTAGGAAAAAAACAAACAAACAAACAAAAAACATGTAACTTCCAGAATCTGAAAGCTTTTTACTTCTGTTTATCTGTATTATACATTGCAAGATTCCTGTCAAGTGACCTGAATTAATCAGGATTTTTATCCCTCCTCTTTCCATCCCCATTTATTCTCTTTCCATAATTTTTACACCACGGTAAATTTCTCTCTCTCTTTTTTAAGATGGAGGCACTTCTGTCCCCCATTTCATATTCTACAGATCTCTGAACTGTCCTAGGATGAGTCTATTTTTCATCTCTGTAAATCTATCTCTATTTTATTTTTGTTGCAAATTATAAATATTTGAAACCTGTAACAGATCAAACCTTAGTTAAAATCCTTTTCAAATGACATCAACATTAGGCTGTGATGCATGGAAGAGATGATGTGGTATTTTTTCTGTCCTCATGTCTGCGAGCTTGTGTGTGTGTGCACGAACACAATGTCAGAAGAGAAAAACACACAAACATGTAAAATGTCTACCCACATCAGCCCTTTAGCCAAATAGCAACCAAATTAAAAAAAGAAAACCAAAGATAAATTTAGGTCCATATTTCAGAAGAAGTGAATGAGGACCTCTTTATTTCCAATGCAATAGAAATGCAAAGAGGAGGAAATCAATGCAAACCAGTATGTCTTGGATCAGCACATTTTAAAACAAAATGTACCTTTGTCTCTAAAAATCTGAGAGCCATGAATATTTAACAGAGAGAGAAAAGAATGATTTTGTCAGCGTGTAAAGCAAGTCCCAGGGAAGCTTAAATTCTGCTGCCTTCTATTAGCTTCTTTGCTCGGTAAACAAAATGAGTCATTCAGGGGGAAGGAGAGGAAGGAGATGAGGGTTGGGGGAGGCTGAGCGAAAGGGGACTTCTGAGTCTTGGGAAGGGGCAGACTCAGGAATAGTAGCAGTGGAGGGCAGAGAATAATGAAGTTTAATGCCAGCCAGTGGTCATGAGCTCTCTGGCTGGGGATAGAGCAGCTGGAGACAGTCCGTGAAGAGAATTTTCAAAACCCTGCTGGTTCTCAAAGCCAAAGGAAGCAGGGAGTGGCTAGCTAGTAAAGGGATCTCAGGGATTGATCTGGCTACTCCAGGATGCCAGTCTTGTCTGGTTAATCTCTTCAAGGCTCTCTTTCCTCACCTCTTACAGGGCATTAATACCAGCTACCTGCTTTAGGAGAATATCTTGGGGATAAGTAAGGCACATTAGCCAAAATCCATGCTAAATATTTGATGGCTGTGTCTGAAGCCACACAAGGGAATATTTGAGCAGCTTACCAGCTTCATGGGGGGAAGATCCTTAATGTGGCATAATTCAGGACTTTCATTATAGCCCAACCCCTGTCATTTATGACTCAAATAATGCTCCCAGGAGCTCACCTGATACCCAGAAAACAACATGCTGCAGGCTAATGATGTATTGATTTCTTGGCTATGAAGTCTGCCCAAAAGGAAAATGCTGATCAGTGGGCTGGGAGAGTGTAAGGGGGTGTGTAGCTACATTAAGCAAAACTAATCAACAAGTTCAGCTGCTCCTTCAGCCGGTTTTCTCCCCTGTCATCCTATTGAGCTTCAGACTGACATTTTATCCCCTCTAATGTTATATAGATGAATTTTGCAAGAGGCAGCGTAGTGTTTTGTGAAATGAACTTTGGACTAGGAGTCAAAATGAGGGTTGTCATCTTAACTCAGCAATGAATATCACTCATGAATTTGAGTAAGGCAATACTCTTACTTTTAGACTGTCAGTTTTTCAGGCTATAGAGAAAAAAATACCTTCTACCGTTCTTTGAATGATAGAGGAAGGAGGAGCCCTTCATTATGGGTAACACATATCACTTCTTTGTTTATGCTTTTCCTAACCACTCTGAGCGTACAGCCTATATTTCAAAGCTATAAGCTTTGAGTAGAAGCTTTAAGCCTTTCTGGGGGCTGTCACAATTAAGAGGAAGCGTATCAAGTTGTTAAAAACCTCTAAACCTAATAAATCCTAGTAAATTGTGAAGTGTTTTTTTGGTTGTTTGTTTTTTAACATACTAGGTGCGCAGCAATCCCATCACTTCAAGGCTGGGCCTGAATAGCACAAGGTATCAGAAGATGACCCTTGAAAAGAAGATTTCTCATTAAATGTACTAGCCCCAAGGCCACTACTTCATTCAAAGCTGTCCTTGGTGCCTTAATTTTGGATGGAAATGCAGATATTCAGAGGAAATGAAAAGAAGGCATCTGGGTTGTCTACTCGGAACCTCTTGAGCCCTCAAGCAATTGGTCTAGAAGCAAGTCTTTTATCCAAAGGGACACTTGACATCCATCAATTATCCACCTAAGCTGACTAATTCCCCTTTATGGCTTCTTGGTGATCACACCAGAGCAGAGGTGCCATCTATATTAAGGTTGACTTTTTATCAGCTGAAATATGGAAGCCGCCCAGGAATTAGAGAAGAGTGGATCCTCAGAAATTATCCTATTAGAGATGGGGACGATTGGCACAGGTGCATCTTATTGGGGCCGTATCTCCAACTAACACATTTGCTATAAGGATGTGAATCATTCAGCAAATAGTTTCTACTCTGGACTCACACTTGTATCTAAACACAGAGGAGTAAGAGTTGAAAAGACAGGGTTCCCCCGCTCACCGGCCTTAGCGTCCGGGTGGGGTTATAGAGACATGGACAATCCTCAGGCCATAGATGGTTAAGAAAATAGTATGTCCACCCCTCTCATTTTATGAGGTGATAAGGGAAGACATTACAAAGGAGGTAATATCTGAGCAAAAGAGGATGAGTTGGATTTCTGAGTGTAAACAAACAGGGAAGGACATTTTGGGCAGGGAGAATATTATTTGCAATGGCGAGACGATCTGCAAAGTAATTATTTTTTTAAGCAATTTGGTAGCAAGAGGCACTGCTGAGATTCTTGTCCGCCTAACAAAAATATCCACGAGTTTAAGCCACAGTGTAAGGGAGCCATTATCAAATAACTTAGCAGGTGTGTCGCCTGATTGGATACAAATAGGAGAAACCTGATGGGGGGGCGCGCTATATGAGAAATTGTCCAGAGGGCCTGGGCTCAGTCGCTCCCACAAACCCAGAGCCTATAGCTAAATAGGGAATACGTTCCTCACCTAAAAACTGTCTGAATGATTCCTGTGCATCCTATCCGAAGGAGAGAAGGCCCGTGTGACAGCAGGTAGGCCGAGCTGGAACAGAATCCTCCCGTAGACCCCAAACCACGCGGCCAGGGAGCACCCCACAGCCTGGTGGGAACTCCAGACCCAGAGCTTCTCCCTGAGAGGCAGAGGGACTGCACCCCGCAGTGGGCCCCACAACTTTTACCACCCGCACGGGAGAGCCGAGAGCCTCTAAATGTCTCGCTTTGAAGACCCCCAGGCTCGCTTCCCCGAGACCCCAGCTGCTAACAGCGCTGTGAGGAAGGGTTCTGCCAGCGCCCCGGAACTCACCCACCTCGAGGCCCGGCGCCAGCGGGCGGTGAGGGGACTCAGCTCTGTGTGCGGGAGACGCTCTTTGGCGGGCTGTGGAGGGCCAACCTCAGAGGCCAGCTTCTCGGGGGAGTCTCTGGAGGAGGCTGGGGAGGGTGTCCAACGGGGCAAAGACTGGCAGGCGCCCGCTTTCTCATCCCTCGCTAAGCTCCAGCCTGTGGGCACCACCTTTTTGTTTTCGAAATTCTAGGCCTTTCCCCCACCCCCCCGCTTTTTTTTCCTTTTCTAGCTTTCTTTTTTCTTCTTTCCGCGTGGACGCCATCTCCACGCTCTCCCTTGCTGCGTTCCAGGGCGTAGGTGCAGGGCGTGCAGGGAGGTTGAGGCGGGGCTGGCGCTGGGCTTTGCGGCTGGGGGGGGGGGGGGGCTGCGGGCGGGGCTTCCTGTGCTCCCGCAGGCCTGTAAGCAACCGAGAGAGAGCTTCTGTAGGGCTCCGCGCACGAGGACAGGAGAGCTCAGCCTCTCCGTGCAAGTTCCATTAAACTCGTGGCTGCACCCTGAGGGGCAGGGTTCTAATTCAACACCTAAGAGCTGACCGTAGTCCTTTCTGAACGGCTCTAGGACACTGGTGTGCGTGAGTCTGGTGCGTCTTTAGAGCTGGGGCCCCGCCGGCTTGCGTTCCGGGTGCGACAGGTAGAAACAGTTCTTGGCAGCAGCTTCCCCAAGGGCGCTGCACAGATGATGGAGTGAAACACCTCCCAATCTTTGTGTGAAACTGCCCTGCTTACTCATCCAGCAGCTTCAGTCTAAGGGGTCCGCTTCAGGTTTGGCTCACTCTAGAGGTCTACTGGACATAAGTTAGTGTGACCATCTTTGTACTCTTCTCTGCCTCCGTGTCACTTGACTGTGTCTCCCAGAATGGAGCTTATATTATGCACTCACTTGGAGCCCCTATTTTTGCAACTGCTGCCAGGGACTTGGTCTTGTGGGCCCATTGGGACTGGGTATATTTGCATACCTAAAAGCTGTGGCCTGAGATCATTCCCCCTTTGCGACAAGGTCTGGTCTTGGCACACCCTCAGCTACTAGGAGTCATTAAAAATAGACAGACTTCTTGAATACTCAGAAGGGTTTGAGAGAAAACCAAGAGCTAGGGTAGGGCGGACTGTGATAAGGTTCATCTCCTATAATGGCCAGTCCTATAAGACTGGGAAAGGGGGTGGTTTTATCTAATGCATACAAATCAACACAGAGATTTAAGGAAAATGGAGAAACAGGTGAGTATTTTCCAAAGGAAAGAACAAGATAAAACCTCAGAAGAATTCTCAGGTCATGAATAGTAGAGGTAAGAGTATTTTTAGATGAGTAAGGATGCCATTTTAACAATGGAAGAGGAAGGTTGACACTGAGCAGAATGACCACAGCTGGGATAACAGCACTTAAGAGGACACAGGTGATGGAATTAACTTTGTGTGATTGCTATGTGAAGAGGATAAGGAAGAGCAAAAAGACCTCTTAACCTGGCTTTACACTTTTATTCAAACTTCCTCACTTAAAGTAACTTTCCCATTTTCATAAGTAAATCCAGCGCCAATACATGTGTATTAATTTTGGTTGTTAAATCACAGAACTATGTGCCTGTCTATAGTGTTTTCAAGTTAGCAGGAATTGAATAGCAGGAAGTTTTCTCTTTAGCTTCTCTAATCAGTGTCCATTGAACTTCCCTAGACATTCTCATCACAGCCTATGTGTTGGGGGGGGGGGGAGGATGGTTGAATGCCCAGAGACTTTTTCTAACTTCTGGTGGAATCTGTCATGCTGTGTGGTCTTATTTCTCTTATTAGGATGGCAATGCCAGTTTTGGATTGTTTTCAGATTTCACAATATTACGTGGGAAGAGGTCAAAATGGATGTTTTAATGTCCATTTTCACTGGGTAGAGCTCTCTCTGGGTTCCTTTGTGTTTTTTTGAATGAGTTCTGCAAAGTTGAAGTTGCCAGAAAGGCAATGCAAAGATACATACACACATTTGTGCAGAGCACAAACGGAAAATCTGGGAGTCAAAATGCATGACACATGAGACAAAATAATTAATGGCTTGTTTATTCAATAATTAGATAAGCATTTATGGAGTTTCAAACATTGTAAGAAGTGCAGTGGTATCATCATAGAATTAACAGAGTCTAGAAATAAATTTTAATAATGATGAGTATGATGATTGGGGTTATGAAGTGTTATGGGAGTGGATATTGAATGCATTTAGCCATGAATTAAGTTTTCTTGTAAAGCTCAAGATGACATCATTAGAAGGAGTAGGTAAGAATTGCCTAATCGTTCATTTTTCACTCAGTGTTTAATATTTACCTATACTTCAGACCTGAAGTTAGGTTTGTGATGGCTTTAAGAATAATCAGACACTGATTCTCTTCATCTCTAGGCATTTATAGACCAGTCATGGTAAGATAGGGACAACATAAGTCGGGAATTAATGAATCCATGCTAAGCACCTTGCCAGAGGAAGTACAAGATTTGAATGACAAGAAAAATGAGAAGTTGAATCTAGTTGGGAAAGCTATCAAGAGAGGCTTCAAGAAAAAAAAATTAACATTCAGGAAGATACCGATAAAGATAAGAGTCTGGGGCATATAATAATGCAGGAATTAGGTTTACTGAGCCTTGTTGAGGGAAGGCTAGCAAATTGGTACCCAAGTCTGTTCATCCAGACTTTCCAAACACATAATCTCAATTCTGTGCCCACTCAACTGCCTTAAGTCAGGCCCTCCTTATCGGACTCCTGGACTGCTTCTTAGCAAACCACACACCCCTTATCTTCTTTCTCAGGCACTGTCTTATCGGTTTGGACTGCTATAACAAAGTACCATAGCAACAGAAATTTCTTATACTTTTGGAGGCTGGAAGTCCAAGATTAGGGTGCCAACATGGTCAGGCTCTGGTGATAGCCTTCTTCAGAATTGTGTATTACCTACTTTTTGTATCTTCACATGGTAGAAAGCAGAAGAAGCAAACTCCCTAGTGACTCTCATAGGCAATAATCCTATTCATGAGTGTTCTCCCTACTCCAAACAGTGACCTGGATCTCTAAGAAACAGACATCCATGTTCATTTACTGTTTTAGTCTCTCATATGCTTCCTTTGACTAAAGCTAGTGTAATAATCTGGTTCCAATCACCTAATTTCCTGTCATTTCACCCTTAAAACCATGGTGTGATTATTTAAAACTTTTTCTTTTCTAAATTAGAGTTTTATGACTACATGCATTTTTTTTTCTTTATATGCTGAACTGTCTATCTAGAATTGGCTGCTCACTCTTTGTGGACCAAGAAATTGCTATCTGGCCTTGTAAAACCTTTTTCTGTGATGTAATCTGTGAGCCTTTTTCCCCTCCATTCCTGTTTCTGTTAGAGCACTCCCATTGTTTTTGAAATTATCTTTTTATAGACCTCCAAACTATGAGTTCTTAAAGGAACCATATCATATTTTATATACTTTTTAAATAATCTTTTCATTTTATTTTTTAATATTCATATTCTCTATATATTTTTGTAAAACTTACTGATATTCAGTGTCCCCAACTGTATCCCTGTTGCAATGGATATTCAACAGGATTATTGAATGACTTCTAAGAGCAAAGTGTTATGGTGACTTAGCACTACCTTCATTTCCCCATTCTGTTAACATATCCTGTTTAATTTTGCACAACTTTCTTGACTTATTCAAGGTTTAGGTTCATTATTTGTAATATGAGGATAGTAATAATAGCTCATTGTAAGGATTAAGTGAAGTAATATTTTTAAAGCACTTGGCTCAATTCCTGGCATATCTTATGCTCTTAATAAATTATTTATATTAAAACTATTGTTATTAATTATTGTTTTAACCCAAGGAAGTCTCATTCTCCATAAACTTTATTTTCTCCCATCTTTTTAAAAAACATGGGAATAAAAATGTCCATCTCACTCTCCTTATAAGACTTTAGTAATTATCCAATTAAATCTGTATTAGAGTACTTAAAAATATAACAAACTATATAATTATTAATGGTAATTATTATACTTCCTAGAACCTTTGGTGACTTGTAAGAGATGAAGGTGTAGTTGTAATTCTGTGACTAACATGAAAAATGTTTATAAGAATTGAGAATATTGTTATAGTTGATTCAGTATCACCCAAGGTTAAGAATTGTAAGTAAGATTAATAAAGTCAAAAGTTTCCTCTTAATCATGGCTCACATTATAAATCAGTTATTGCATCTTTCTCCTGTCCAAATAACTGCCTAATGTAGATAGAATTATTAGCTGCTGTTCTGCCTCAAAGTACACATTTGTACCATCATTGTTAGTCTGGCCTGAAGTAATAGGAGGACCAAGGGGTGGGTTTCTGTCAAGATTTCATCATTCAAGATTTAAAGCAACTCGTTCTTAATATTTCACCCAGGTCATTGTAAAATTTTCCACAATACTGGAATAGATGAAGGAGCACTTATTTTTCTTTTGCCAATAGTTATTCAAGACTCTCAAACATTTAGCAAAAATACTAATTGTTAAAATATTAAACTGTAAATACCTGAGCAAAAGCTCTAGTGCCCAGCCCACAAGTTAAACTTAGTAAACTACTGGATACTTTTTCCGTGAAGTCTTTGTTAACCACTGAAGTCTACCTCAGCTCTTCTTGGTTTCTCTCGTAATTGCATGCCCTATAATGGAATTGGAACTGCTCCGGGGGTGTGTGCAGCTAGATGACTTATTAGCCAAAACAACTCCAAGACTATAAAACCCCAGTTTCTTTATCTGTTTCTTCATCTAAAATGAAGATAATAGGGGCGCCTGGGTGGCTCAGTTGGTTGGGCGACTGCCTTCGGCTCAGGTCATGATCCCGGAGACCCGGGATCGAGCCCCACATCAGGCTTCCTGCTCGGCGGGAGGCCTGCTTCTCCTTCTCTCACTCCCCTTGCTTGTGTTCCCTCTCTGGCTGTGTTTCTCTCTGTCAAATAAATAAAAAAATCTTATAAAAAATATTTAAAAATGAAGATAATAATCTTTCCCTGCTACCTCCCCCCTTCAAAAAAGGTTAGTTTCGTTGAAATGATGCATTGGTTGTGAAAATAATTTACAAAATGAAAATAATTATTCAGATAGTATTTAAATGTTGGTATTCTACACTAAAAAAAATTAGCTCTTACATACTCTAAAAACTTCTATTTCTTCCCACAGGTTTAATTATCATTTTTAGAGATGATATTTCCAAAATCCATCTCTGTACCTCCTCTCTCTTCATGATCTGGACACCCACCTATCATGTTGTATAGTCTAAAATTCATCAAATTTAACATCTCCATGTTTACTCATCATTCTCTCTCCACATGCCGTTCTTTTGTCTTTAGGTACCTCAACGTGTGGTACTTCCCACCACCTGCTTGCTGCAGGCTGAGCCAGGTGTTCTTGATTTTTTGCTTTATCCTTTACAGTTTTAGCCACCCACTACCTCTGCTCCAACACCCTTCAAATCCGACTGTAGTCCTGGATCCCTATAATAATACTTAGGGAATTGTAGTAGACTTTTAAAGGAAATGGAATCTTGAAGATTTAATTTGTTAAAGACTTACTGTAACAGCCTCCTAACTAGTTGCTGTTTTCCTACACAGCCACAGGCCTTTAAAAATCAAGGAATCTCTCCCATTGAATACATATAAATAACAACCATTGCTCCCAAGACAATCTCCAAACATAAGCATGGTTTACAAACCCTTCAGAGCAGTTCTTTTCTAATGTGCATACACATTACCTGGACATTCTGTTAAGCTATAGTTTTGATTTCATGTCTGAGGGGCAGGTTCAGGACTAGGGCTAGTTAAAAACCCCACAGGTGAGCAATTTAAGGAGGCACTCATTGTCTGGCAGTGCTGGTAACAAGCCTATAGTTGACATGAGTCTGAGAGTGAAGGCCTCTTTAAATCATGCGTCTGTGATGCTGCACTTCCCAAGCTCCCAGGTGATGTTGGTGATGCTTGTTCTAGGGCCACATGGTGAAAAGCAAGTCCCGAGTGATCACTTCTTATTTACCTATCTTCATTTCTTAGGATTCCTCACGTCAAACCCTATCCTCTAGCCATGCTAAATAACTCATATTATTTCTTTCATTTCTGGTTACATGTTGTTTCTTCTGGAAATAATTTGTACCCTTACCCTTCTTTCCTCTCTGACTTCTACCTGTTCTTTGACACCTTTCTCCAGGATGTCTTCTCTGACTTTGAAACAGTGGATTGACACCTGTGCTTTTTCTTTCCACAGCCCCATTTACATTTTCTTCTTTAGTGTTTATCTGTCTAGAGTCTAATATTCTGTTTAGTTGTCTATCTCTATAAATAAGATTTGTGGATTAAAACCATGGATTTATTATTTCAAGCCAAGCAAAAACCATATTTCTCAGCACAGAATAGATAATGTATATTTGATAAGTAAATGAAAGAATAATTGAATGTTAAATTTTGTATTTGGACTATGTTCTTAAGTTGACTTAAAAATCCTTTAGCCGTGTCTTCTGTGGTTCTTTACTATACTGTATATGCTCAGTAAATATCATTTCATATCAATAGAAACATAACAGTTTGCCTCTCTCTTTTTTTTTTTTTAAAGATTTTATTTATTTATTTGACAGAGAGAAACACAGCGAGAGAGGGAACACAAGCAGTGGGGGGGGGGGTGGTGAGAGAGGGAGAAGCAGGCCTCCGGCTGAGCAGAGAGCCTGATGTGGGGCTCGATCCCGGGTCTCCAGGATCATGACCTGAGCCGAAGGCAGTTGCCCAACCAACTGAGCCACCCAGGCGCCCCAACAGTTTGCCTCTCTTAAACCCATTCAATGAATTATTGTTAATTATGTGCCTTCCAAGTGCTGTGAATTCAGTGGTGAACTACAATGAAGTCCCTGTTTTCATAGCATTTATGGTTTAGGTTTTTTCTGTTGTTGTTTTGGTTGGCTGGTTTTTGTATTCAACATATTTAATAAAAAGTTTGAAAATGTGGCACAGGAAGAAACAAGTCCTGTAAAACCTGAACACAGAGCATTTCATAATGGAAGTTAGTGGAAAAATAGGAACAATGGACGAAAGCAAAAGGGGTGGGCACCATAGGCATAAAACAAAGGAGAACTGGAAGCAGACAAAAAGCAACATTTAATGGAAAATACACTGAACTGGGTTTGAATCTGGCTTTTGTTGGTTGTGTGACCAAAGGTAAATCACTCTATCTCCTTCAGTCTCTTACCCTCCGTCTGCAAAGTGATGGTAGCAATGTCTCTCTCTAAGTCATTGTGTGACTAATGACTGCAAATCACTCAGGCTGCAGACCTGAATGCCAGTTGGATCTGAACTTGATGAAGGCAGTTTGGCTTGGCCCTTTCTACTCTTAAGACATGACATGCTCCCCTCCCTAAGACTGGGGTATTTTGTCACATTAACAGGGATGAGTGCCTCTGGGTGCAGTGCTCTGGAGATAACTCAAGAAAAGGGAGCCATGCAAGAGGTTGAGAGGAGCAGGCATAAGCAGTATTGGGTCACAGAAGGGAGGGAACCCTCTCACAGTCTGATGCATATGGACAGGGGTGTGATGTAAGGCAGTTGGGATCTGCCTTCAGTGTTAATTAACCTCTCTCACCTTTACCTTGCAATAGACAGTAGTACTCTTCCTCCCAAGGAGGAAATATAATTAGAACAGATGGAGAAAATACAAATGGAAGGAAATAGAGCACTTATTCAACTCCAGAGGACTCATGCCCTGGGATTGTGCTTAGTCAAGGCAAGAATGATTTTTACCTTATAACCCAGGTGTTTTTCGCAAGCCCCTGAGTTAAGCCAGCTGCTGAGGAGAGACAGCGAAGGAAAATGGAGAGCCTGTTCAGAATCCAATCTTCCCTTATTTATCTCCATATTTCTAGAGCCTCACACTTTTTGGAATATAGGAGATGCTCAATAGATGTTTAAATGGGTATATGTATACTATCTACCTGTTTGACTATAAAGTCTAGAAGCTAAAGAGGCCATAGCAGAATGAGCCTTTAGAATCATCTTATCAATTAGACCCAGAATTCTGGAGAGATTATAAAAAACAAAACAAAACAAAAAAACCTAAACTGATCAAGTGTCAAACTAGAACTAAAACCCAAATTTGTACTTAATTATTACACCACAGTGATTGAGTCACCCCCCTAATCAGAACTACATTTTGATAGTGCAATTAAGAAAGAAGCAATGGTTGGGGCGCCTGGGTGGCTCAGTTGGTTGGGCGACTGCCTTCGGCTGGGGTCATGATCCCGGAGACCCAGGATCGAGCCCCGCGTGGGGCTCCCTGCTCGGCGGGAAGCCTGCTTCTCCCTCTCTCACTCCCCCTGCTTGTGTTCCCTCTCTGGCTGTGTTTCTGTCTGTCAAATAAATAAAATCTTTAAAAAAAAAGAAAAAAAAGAAAGAAAGAAAGAAGCAATGGCTGAGACCTCTAGGAACTGTAAATCAGGATAAGAGAAATGACCACCAAAAAATCCATAGACTACATATTGGAGAAGCAGGGGCATCAGATTCGGTCTATATGTAAATCAGCCCAGAAGGTGATGTTGAGCAACCGAGACACTCTTGGAAAGGGCTCATGCAGAGGTAAGGTACAAGCCAAAGAGGTCTGAAAGCAACTGAAAACTTAAATGCACTAATTTTTTCCTCCAAAATTTGAGGTACAATTCACAATTAAGATTGTGTGCGTATAAATGTATATATAGAGAGTACAGTATGATTTCAAACACATATTTTTGTGAAAGAATCACAATTAAGCTAATGAATAATATCTATTCCTATAATTACATTTTTATATTCATTTTTTTAAAAAAATCTGAATATAGTTGACACGTTATATTAGTGTCAGGTGTACAACATGGTGATTTGACTCCTTTATACATTATGCTAAGCTCACCACCACTGTAGGTACCATATGTCACCATACAATGCTATTACAATATAATTAACTATATTCCCTATGCCAAGCCTTTCCATGACTTGTTCATTCTATGACTGGAAGCCTAACTTTCCCACTCCCCTTTACCCATTTTGCCCATCCCTCCACTGCCCATTACCATTATTTTTATTATGGTGAGAATACTGAAGATTTACCTTCTTACTACATGTCAAATGTACACCCCATATTATTAATTATAGTCAACCTTATTGTGTATTCAATCTCCCAGAACTTGTATAACTGAAATTTCGACCAACATTTCTTCCAAGGGAGAGCTTTCTTTAATGAGTTTGAATACTATCCTTACAGTTATGTTCAGGATTATAGAAGGTTCAGAGGGCTTCTATTTCTTATGGAGATTTTTTTCTCTAAGTAATGGAAATCAAACAAATACCTTGCCTGTTTTGCAGGGTCACTACTGTATTTATTTGCTCAGAAACCTTCTATTGGGGAGTGACCCCATTCCATAGGACAAGAAAAGTGGGTATTGCATTCTGTGTTTTCACTCTGCTGGCCAAAGTTGACCTGTGGTCAACGGTGAGCACTTGATTTAAGTCAGGCCAACCAAGTTCTCCTGGGACTTGTATTTGCTCCCCATTGTAACTGAGGCTCAGCAGCATCCTTTCCTTTTCCATAGTTGTATTGCTTAAAAACTCTCTTGGATTTTTAAATATTAGCTTTTCTTAAGCTAGTTGATCTGTTTCCCTTCTCCTTCAACCAAAGCAGACTTAAGATAAAAATAAGAATTTTAAAATTTTTGATAGTTTCATTTATATACAAATAAATTAAAATCATTTGCAAATATATGCACTTTACATCTTTGAGAATCTGCTATTGTTACCTCATTTTACAAAAGAAATAGAAGGAAGCTCTGAGAAATTAAGTGACCTTTTTCAAGGTCACATACCTGGGCAATGGGAAATCCCTGATGCAAGTCTAAGCCTGTCTCTTTTTTCAATACAGTCCCCAGTCCCTACTCAGGGAGATGAAGGTTCACTGGAGGTCCAGACATTAAAAAAAAAAAAAAAAAAAAAAAAAAAAAAAAAAAAAAAAAAAAAAAAAAAAATTAAAAATACATAGAAAAGACTAAAATAAAGTAAACAGAATAGAACAACCACAAATGGCTAGGAATTAATAAAATAATTTCATAGACAAAGCATCCTAGTTAAGTCCTTATGTCTGAGACCAGTTCCAGAGTGAGGGACAGAGGGCTCCACATAGTACAAGGTAATTCTCCAGGGACTAGCTTGCTGCCCTGTGATTCAACTCAACTCTGACACTACCCAGAGACAGATACAGATTTCACAGGTTAAACACTCAGTCCTACAGCACTGCTCCCCATCCCCACTTTCAGATCCCAGTCGCAAACCCGGTCACAAACCCACCTTCAGATACTGCCTATACTTCTGCCTCCCCTCCTCAGGTTTGATTAATTTGCTAGACTGGCTCCCAGAAACCAGGGAAATATTTTACTTATTTACTAATTGATTATAAAAGGATGTAACTCAGAAGAGTCAGACCAAAGAGACATATGAAGCAAAGTGTTGGAAAAGGGCATGGGGCTTCTGAGCTCTGTCTTCAGCACACCACTGTCCCTGCATGTTCACCAAGTTGAAAGTTCTATGAATACGGTCCTTTTAGGGCTTTACAGAGACTATTACACAGGCACGGTTGATTAAATCATTGGACACTGGAGGTTGGTCCAACCTCCAACTCCTCTCCCCTCCTCTGAAGGCGGAATGAAAGTTCCAGCCCTTTAATCCCAAGGTTGGGGCCCCTGGAAACCAGCCCCCAACCCTGGGAGTTTTCCAAAAGCCACCTCATTAAATAACAAAGACACTCTGATTGCTCTCTGCCCTTAGGAAATTGCAAAGGCTTTAGGAACTATGCCAGAAATGGGGGTGAAGAACAAGTATATATATATAGAGAGAGTGTCTGTATGCCCACTCCAGCAGGGCACACCCAGGGTGGGATTCCCTGACCAGCCTGAGTCCAACCCCAGAGATCATGACCTGAGCCTAAATTAAAAGTCAGCCACCCAATTAACTGAGCACCCAGGTGCCCCTTAATATATAGATATAGATATAGATTTTATTTATTTCTTTGACAGAGAACTAGAGAGCACAAGTAGGCAGAGGCAGAAGCAGGCTTCCCGACAAGCATGGAGCCTGATGTGGGACTTGATTCCAGGACCCCGGATCATTACCTGAGTCAAAGGCAGACCCTAACCAACTGAGCCACCCAGGTGCCTCCAAATATATATTTCTTATAAATCAAATACAATGCCAAAACATGATGAAGATTATTTCCATTCAGGGCACCTCCTGAATGGAAGCCTGCTTCTCCCTCTCCTCCTCACTTGTGCTCTCTCTTACTGTCTCTGTCACTCTCTCTCTCTCAAATAAAAATCTTTTTTAAAAAATTGCTAAAAAGTATTTCCATTCATAAGATCAACATGTGCAAAATCAAAGTGAGTGAAAATACAAAATATAGCAGGAATTTAGTATTCATGGAACGGCGCAGTGGGAACAAGAGCAGAAATGTAGTTAAGAACCATGTTGTTGGAGCTCTCAAACTAGTTGAAGGAATTTCGACTCCCATTAACATGGAGAACACCATGGAAGACTTTTTTTTTTTTTTTATTGTTACTAAATTTTTTTTTTCCAGTGTTGCCAGATTTATTCCCCATTCCCCACACCCAGTGCTCCACGCTCTAGGTGCCCCCAGTACCCACCACCAGGCTCTTCCAGCCCCCCACCCCCCCTCCCTCCAAGTCCCTCAGTTTGTTTCTGTGTCCAAAGTCTCTGTTGTTTCATTTCCCTCCCTGGATTACCCTAGTTCCCATTTACTTTCCTTCTCCTACTGTCCTCCAGGTTACCCCTCATGCACCGCAAGTAAGTGAAACCATGTGATACTTGACTTTCTCTTCTTGGCTTATTTCACTCAGCATAATCTCCTCCAGTCCAGTTCATGTTGCTACAAAAGTTGGATATTCATCCTTTCTGATGGAGGCATAGTATTCCATTGTATATATGTACCACATCTTCACACGCACAAGGGCACCGACACGCTCGGGGACGCCCGCACGCTCGGGGGCACCCACACGCACGGGGACGCCCACACGCACGGGGACGCCCACACGCACGGGGACGCCCACACGCACGGGGACGTCCACACGCACGGGGACGTCCACACGCACGGGGACGTCCACACGCTCGGGGACGTCCACACGCATGGGGGAGCCCACACGCTCGGGGGAACCCACACGCTCAGGGGAACCCACATGCTCGGGGGCACCCACCCCAGAATTCATGCTTTTAATTCTATTTTAATTATTCTTTGCCTATTGATGCAAAGTTAAATATTCTGTCATAGAAGACTTTTAAAAGGAAGCCGATTCTTTTCAAAGAGTGGTCTGGACTACCGGTAGGAGAAAATGGAGACATGTTGGTGAGTAAAATATTGCAATGATCCTCATTCCTATAAAAAATTAAAGTTCTGGATCAGAATGGAAGGGGGTGCTTTAAGTAAAGAATAGGAGCTCCACTTATAGACCCATTATCTCAAAATCTTATCCCTTTAATCACATGAGTAGCATGTCTCTTATTCTTAAACCATTTACCTTAATGAATTACAAAGTTTGCAGCCACATCCCCAATACCATTCCTCCCAGTTACCAAGGGAGATTTCAGAGGATGCTTCAAGACAGGTCTGGGTCCATCACCTACTCTACTTGTGCTACAACTCCTTTTTCTGATAAATAGAAGTTCTTCCTAGTCCTTTATAGTCTTATTATGTGCTAGTTTTTGTCTTTATTTTTCTCCTGGATTGCTGTAACGGGATACTCCCTCTCCCACTTGTGTGCACCCATGCACTCTCTCCCAAATCTTTAAAATAAATAAATAAATAAATAAATAAATAAATAAAGGCAGGCGTTCTGTTTTATTGAACTAGATCCTCTTTGAGAGGAGCTTCCTAGCTCCTAATGATTCTTTAATCTCTGGAATCTCCTAGGTGTGACCCAACTATAATGTCTATAGTATCTGTCTGCACACCTCTGGCCATTACTGTGTTATCCTGAAGTGAAGAGCTAACTGTTGGAACAGTCAGACTCTCTCTTCTTGAAAATTGTAATATCTGGGGTAGGGGGATGGGCGAGCATGGTGGTGGGTATTGAGGGCAAGTATTGCATGAAACACTGGGTGTTACTCCCCACTTCTCCTGAGTCTTAATCACTCAACACTTTGGATTTGAGGAGATACTCAATAGTTTTTCAAAATCCCCAATTTTTAAAGTTAGCGTATGTTGGCTTCTGATGCTTTAATCAGAGGAATCCCATCTGAATTTTTTTTTTTTTTTAAAGATTTTATTTATTTGACAGAGAGAAACACAGCCAGAGAGGGAACACAAGCAGGGGGAGTGAGAGAGGGAGAAGCAGGCTTCCCGCTGAGCAGGGAGCCCGATGTGGGACTCGATCCCGAGTCTCCGGGATCATGACCTGAGCGGAAGGCAGTCGCTTAATCAACTGAGCCACCCAGGCGCCCCCCATATGAATTTATTTATCATTGTCTTTTCTGTAACATAGATCTCAGAAATTTGTACATGGTAAGTGTTCAAGATATAAGTTAAATTAATGATCTCAAAAGCACATAGACATTAGCTTTTCATTTACCGTGTAAGAATTAGAGTGGAAAGTCAATCAGGAACTGAATGTTAGTTATGACCCTTTTATTAAAACACAGCCTTACCTAGGGCTGGTCACCTCCTTAGACAGTTCCCATTTGGACATTTCAGATAGATCATATCACATGACATTTTTAGGTTTTTCCCAAACTCGATACTCTTTAAAGAATATACAATGCTTGACATCAGTCCAAAACCTTTTGGGTGACAAAATGTGTTGGGTGATCATTTATCTTCATGTTCACCTCCATAGGTGCAGGTCTCCATGTATGACACGAGAGCTAATTATTTATAGCTTTTTTTTTTTTAATATGGTAAAGGCAGAGCTGGGATTAAACCCAAGTCCTGCAGCTTATAGTTCAGTGTACTTTCCTTCATCCCATGCTGTTCCTTCCACTCTTCCACCACGTGTGGAAACATCTGTCTGACCGTCACCCAGACAATTTTTTTTTCAGATGGCCCTCATTAGTCATTTAACAACGCCAGCATTCTTCCCAGAGAAGCAGTCCTTCCTACTGAGGCTTCAGTTATTGTGACTTAGGTGACTCGTGGCATTGACTGGGATCTGGTAAGGAGGATATGGTGCGTGGAACAAACTGGCTTTAAGTGCTCGGACCTGTTCTTCTGGGAGAAGAAAGGTACCCTCTTCTTTCACACACCTGACACAGAAAATGACACTTTTCCAGAACTCAGTATATGAATGTTTGGTGACAGAAAGGGATAGCCCTGAGTCAAAATGCTGGACCTCCCCTGGAGATTCTTCAGATATTACTGATTCACTCAGATGACAAGAACTGACTTCATTTCCCTGGATTTTGTTTACTTGTATAAAACTGGACTTAGCTCAGTGGCTCCTTAGCTGTGTTCTGAGGGAGATAAATCCTCCATCGTAAGGTCTCAGAAAGCATCTTGCAGCATCCAGTGGAAAGGGAATGAACAGAGAGTGTATTGCTAATGCTGCACAGAAAGGGGTTTTCAAGGAGCCTCCTCTCCCCCTTCAATCAGAACAGCTCTGCTTTGGTGTGATACATATTAGAATCTCCATAGGATTCACTTAGGGGTAAAAATAAAATCTTTAAAACAACTCCTTCTTTAAAGTTCCATAAGTGGGACCTGCCCCACACCCACCATCTCAAACCCTAAATGAGGAAGTTGGGAAATTGCATACATGCTTGCTAGTATACCTCTGGCAAGGGTTGGAACAATGTAGATGTTTCCTTTGCAAATAACAAAGGATTCAGGCATCTCCAACTACTTATGAAACTTTGCCACTGTGCTGCTGCACTGTCGGTTTCCCAACTCAAAATTTATATCTGCAAACCTGAACTCAGCCTCTCTCTCTGAAAAAGTTTCTTTTTTTTTTTTTAAAGATTTTATTTATTTGACAGAGAGAAACAGTGAGAGGGGGAACACAGGCAGGGGGAGTGAGAGAGGGAGAAGCAGGCTCCCCCCGCAGCAGGGAGCTGAAGGTAGTCGCTAAACCAACTGAGCCACCCAGGCGCCCCAGAAAAAACAGTTTCTTAACAAACCAGCTTCAGGCTCAGCAAAAGGCAGTTTTATTTATTTTTTAATTTTTTTAGAATTATACATTTGGCTAATTTATTTTAAACTTGTAATACATTTTAAAAAAATTAAGAAAAACTTTCTCAATGTTTTTTTTTTTTTTAAGATTTTATTTATTTGACAGAGAGACACATAGCCAGAGAGGGAACATAAGCAGAGGGAGTGAGAGAGGGAGAAGCAGGCTTCCCGCCTAGCAGGGTGCCTGATGTGGGACTCGATCCTGGATCTCCAGGATCATGACTTGAGCGGAAGGCAGTTGCTCAACCAACTGAGCCACCCAGGCACCCCTCAATGTATGTTTTACATGTTAAGGAATAATTATCTAAAAGATAATCAAGAAAGGATATACTCTTCTCTCTATCTTAAAACACTTAGCATAAGTTGTTTTCCTTCAGTGTGGTGTAAAAGAACAGGCTGACTCAAAAATGCCTTTTTTTTCACTTTTTAAAATTTAAATCAATTAACACATAATGTATTAGTTTAAGAGGTAGAGTCAGTGATTCATCAGTTTTATATAATACCCAGTGCTCATTGCATCACGTGCCCTTTTTGATGTCCATCACCCTGTTACTCCATTCCCCCATCTACCTTCCCTCCAGCAATCCTTGGTGAAAGGCAGTTTTAATCTCCTTAGTTAATCGGTATTAAAACCTTGTATTTATATTTGACCAATCTCTCTCCTTTAGAGGCTGTATACACTTAATCACCTAGCCATGCCAACACTTAATTCCATATATATCTGCTTTTTTTTTTTTTTTTTAAGATTTTTTTCTTTATTTGACAGAGAGAAACACAGCCAGAGAGGGAACACAAGCAGGGGGAGTGAGATAGGGAGAAGCAGGCTTCCGGCCAAGCAGGAAGCCCGATGTGGGACTCAATCCCAGGTCTCTGGGATCATGACCTGAGCTGAAGGCAGTCGCTTAACCAACTGAGCCGCCCAAGCACCCCTATATCTGCTTCTTGATTCCAATTTGTACTCTCTTAATACTAACTGAGAGAGCACTTTTATCAGAGGCTGTGGTTTTTGCAATAATCTACATACCTGTCACTATGCACGGCTATTCTCAATCTCTCCTTCCTCCACACGATCCCTAATCTAAAGTCCAGGTTAATCTTTCTGGAAGGCTGCTACAGTAGTGGAGCCAACAGGGCTCCATGAATCCAACACCCCTGGATTAAGTTTAAAGTCTCTCTGTACTCCATCCCTACCTTGTAATCTACATATGTTACTCAAAGTTTATTTTTAATCCAGAGAGCTCATTCTGGAATACCAATCCCTTTGCTATATGAGAAACACCTGTACTATTTGGATTCAGGTAGAGATGATGTGATTTGGAGTTCTATTAGATTTAATGGGACACTTCAGGTTTTCAACTGTAAAAGGGGGAATGTGACACCCACAAAACTTTCCCATCAGGATGCCCCAACAATTAAATAATAAGAGTAAATGATGATAGAGGAAATCAATTAACTTTGTATAAAGCTAGAAACCTTCAAGGCACACCCTCTAAAATATGAGGGTAATTTTTACATGTTTCCATATTGTAATACTGCTGCATCTATCTAAATCACAGGCAGAAGGGGCGCTTGGGTGGCTCAGTTGTTAGGCATCTGCCTTCGGCTCCAGTCATGATCCCAGCATCCTGGGATTGAGCCCCACATCAGGTTCCCTGCTCAGTAGGAAGCCTGCTTCTCCCTCTCCCACTCCTACTGCTTGTGCTCCCTCTCTTGCTGAGTCTATCTCTGTCAAGAAAATAAATAAAATCTTTAAAAATCAATAAATCACAGATGGAAGCCTTAACCTATTACATTAATTGAGATGGTTTCAATATTTATTCCACATTCCTATGATATGGTCAAACTAACGTGTCTTTCAGAGCATTTTCCTTTATTCTAAAGTTTTGGTTTTATATACATACGTCTATTATCATTCTCCGACGGTAATGCCTTTCTTCCATTTCACACCTGTGTGCCCCATCACAAGGACTATGTCAAATCCAATTCATTGCTTTGCTTTGACAAAACTGCTCTCCTGTGTCATCTTTGTAAGTCTTCACGTTTTGTGAAACCCCTCCACCAGGCTCCTTGGAATCATCAGTGACTCCTGCATCAATCGAGATTTAGTCTGAAAAACATAGACCACGCCAAGTTTGTTTGTTTGTTTGTTTGTTTTTAATTTATTTGACAGAGAAACACAGCTAGAGAGGGAACACAAGCAGGGGGAGTGAGAGAGGAAGAAGTAGGCTTCCTGCCGAGCAGGGAGCCTGATGCAGGACTCGATCCAGGGACTGTAGGATCATGACCTGAGCCGAAAGCAGTCACCCAACTAACAAGCCACCCAGGCGCCCCACACCAGGTCTTTTTAAGAGAGATTTAATATAGGGTCTTCATTATACAGGTGCTGGGCATCTGGAAAGAAGGGAGAGTAAGGGGATGGGGTAAAGAAAGAGTGTGAACACACACACACCAGCAGAATTCAAGGCTACAGGAAACCACTATTATCCCTTTGGTTAGGAGAACAACAACAAAAATGTTGGTATGATGATAACCCAAGTCCTCAGGTAGAAGATGGCCAGAGCCCCAACTCTGGGGAGCACTGGGAAGCAGGGTGCTGGCAAGCCATTACCTCTGAGAAGGGATAGTGTGAGTGTTCCAAGAAGCTGGAGTTGGAAAGCAGTTGTGCTGCCAGGATCAAGTGTAACTTCTGTTTGTCTCATGCCTTTTTCTATTCTCAGTGGTGGAACCTTCCAGAAAGCTGGGTATCAGAAAAAATGTCATTTCAGAAATCCAGTCCTAGCATCAAAAGACAAGAATAAAAGTAGATTTGGAACTCAGACTGTAGCTTTCATATCTACAGGATCACCAACTCCTGAAGTCTTCCTTTGATCCAGTGCTAGAATGTCTCTCTTTATTTCCTGTCAACTCGCCCCAGTGCAGGTTCTCAGCATCCCTTGTCCAGACTATCCAAAGAGAGGCTGCTATCTTGTTTCTCTTTTGCTTCCCTCTCCCAAATTCATTCTTCACATCTACAATCTAGTTCATTTCCTAACAAACCACTGTGATCATGTTATAACCCATTTGAAAACCTTTCAAAATCTCTCCTGGCTCCTTCACTGTATTGACACACTTCACTTTAGAGAATCTGAAATATACTTTGTTCCTCCTTCACTTAGGTAACTCTTCTAAAAAGATTATTCCATCTTCAAAACTGTGTATTTTTCTTGGGACCCCTGGGTGTTTCAGTCAGCCACCTGAGTGGCTTTTGGTTGCTGCTTAGTTCATGATTTCAGGGCTGTGGAATCAAGCCCCTTCTTGGGCTCTGCACTCAGAGGTGTGTCTGCTTCAAGTACAAGCTCTGGTACAAGCGCTCTCTCTCTCTCTCTCTCTCTCTCTCGGTCATAAACCTTTTTTTTTTTTTTTTTTTTTAGTAACCTTTATTTTTCAGCATTTACTGGGTATATGTGCTGGACATCTATCTATCTATCTATTTATCTATGTATCTGATTTATGAGGGTTGTGATTGTGTTTATTTTCCTTACATTTAATCCTCAGCATGGAGCTTTGCATATATTAGACACCCAGTAACTAAGTAGAGAGTGAACATTTATTGAATCTCATTAATATACTCTGACATCATATTTGCTTTGCTTCAATCCACCAACCATACAGATCTAATCATGGTATTCTTCTACTTCACAATCTCTGAATGAACTCATAGTGCCTACTTAGAGAATCAAATCTAAACCCCCTTCCTATGGCATTTAAGGACATTCACATTCTCATTCCATCTACATAGTGATGTAGAAAACCACTCACAGATAAGACAGGAAGCATAGGAAGAGAGGAAAAACAGAAAGTATTAGTCCCATTTCCTGACACTCTATAAAACAGCCACATGAAACTACTTATTGCTGTTTCACTGCTCCACCCATCAATTTTGAAGTTTTGGCTGCAAACTAGTGATATATATATTTTTTAAGTTTATTTTATTTTTTCAGTGTTCCAAGATTCATTGTTTATGCCCCACACCCAGTGCGCCATGCAATATGTGCCCTCAGTACCCACCACCAGGCTCTCCCGTCCCCCCATCCCCCTTCCCTCCAAGTCCCTCAGTTTGTTTCTGAGTCCAAAGTCTCTCATGTTTCGTTTCTCTCCCCAAATTACCCTACTTCCCATTTCCTTTCCTCCTCCTACTGTCTTCTATATTACCTCCTGTGCACCACAAGTAAGTGAAACCATGTGATATTTGACTTTCTCAAATCAAAGATGATTTGGCTTATTTCACTCAGCATAATCTCTTCCAATCCAGTCCATGTTTCTACAAAAGTTGGGTATTCATCCTTTATGATGGAGGTGTAGTATTCCATTGTATATATGGACCACATCTTTATCCATTCATCTGTTGAAGGGCAGCTTGGCTCTTTCCACAGTTTGGCGATTGTGGCCATTGCTGCGATGAACATTGGGGTACATTTGGCCCTTCTTTTCACTACATCTGTATCTTTGGGGTAAATGTCCAGTACTACAATTGCAGGGTCATAGGATAGCTCTATTTTTAATTTAAAAAATATATTTTTTAATTTGAGTCTTTTGCTTTTACTGAAGTATAAAGGTCTCAAAGTCAAGTTTTATGTTTATTTATTTTTTATTCCTGTAGTGTTCTGCAGAGCATCTGTTGAGTAAGTGAGTGAGCAAATGAGAAATTCACATTTCTAATAAAAAAATCAAGCTATTTGTCTTCCTGTCCTGCTGGATTTATACATTGTTTGTCCACACAGAAGATTCCAAGAAATTTGGATTGATGCTCTGTAAAGAAGAGGCCCTAATACTGACAGTGCACCTCAGATCAGGGCTAAGAGCTAGCAAGAAGGCAGATGCATCACGGTTCAAAAGTTTTAGCTTGAGTTATAGCAAACCCAGTGAATTTGGAGAGAAAGCTGAAGTTAAAGCAAAGGGTTTCTTCTGCTGGAGAAGCTCACCCTCATTACCTCTTCTCAGAAACCTGAAATCTGTCTTTCCCTCTCTGTAACCCCTGCCTCCTCTCCATTTCCACCTCCTCATTTTTAAACGCCGCTGTTTTGCAGAAACATAGTGCAGTTCCAGCTGCAGGCACTAAATCATCGCTGTACTTTGGACATGTGCTGTGGAAGGGAGCCCATGATGAATGGGGCTGTCCGTATTTACATTGGGTGCGCAACAGCTGTGGGGATCGTCCTGTGCAATGAGTATTTTGGGCAAACTTAGCATGTCCTCCCCACCACCACCCACATCTCCTCCGCGCCCAGTGACAGTGACTGATTGGCCTCTTTGAAGGAGAACTGCCCTTTAAAACAAAGGAATCACAATGCCTCCTCTTGTACAGGCACCTGCACACACATGCTCACAGGACTCGCACAAAATCCCTCACTCTCGGTGCCACATTCTTTCTGGCAATTTCACATTTCTCTGGATAACCTTGCAAACAACCAAATTCCTTAAATGTAGGCAGGTGGTACAGAAGAGACAGTCTTTGTCTAAGAAAAAATCTCTTTATGGGCTTTCAGAGAAATCACTACATTGTTCATCCCCAAACTTACTGCCCAAGGCGAGTTGTGTCAAATACTGGTCGAACTAAAGTCCTACATAACCAGGACTTTCTGCCTTTAGGCAATCCACCTTCCTGATGGTGTCTAGTGCCAAAGAGGGGGGAGACAGCAAAGATCACATTTATCTAGTTCTTTACAGTTTATAATGCATGCCATTCCCTTTTACTCTCTAAATGATAAGCTTTTCAAGCCTAAAGGACATGAAGAGTAATAAGCAAGCATGCAAGCAAGCAAGACGTGAGTGTGGATTTGTGTGTGAGAGAGCGAGGTGGTTTATTTAATATCAGAAAGACTGACCAAGTTCCACTAATTCAATTAGCTAGGATCTTTTAGATGCTGAACATACATCTCGTCTTCAGGCTTTTAATCTCCTATACCTTTAGATTCAGTATTTGCCATGTAAACTCAACCCTGAGAAAGATTGTCTTTCAACCACATATCTTTTATAAAATCTCTGGGCCTGGGAGTTCTTGTAAGTTCTGATAAGTAGGTTTTGACCTAGAGATCCCGGTCCTGATCCCATGGGTAAATTGCATGTTTTATTCCTCCATATTCTGTCTCTGAGTGGGTAACCAAAGAATCATTGGTTTAACAAGAATGATTCTAAGTTTTCAAATTACTCATCAAAAACTTCAAAATTTCTTTTTGGAGCACATAATTGAATTGCTATTCTTAGGTTTCTCCTTCATATGTTTTAGCCTGTTTAGGGACACTTTCTGGGACAAGTAGCAAAGAGTCTACAAAATCTATTATAATTGTTTCCAAATTCCCTAATATCCTAGTGGGTCACTGAGGCTTTGCAGGGTTCCAAAGAAACAGGGAGCATGAGGGAGGGAGAAGACCAAACTTACTGGAGCAGCTTCCCATCCCTTTATATTCCCATTTAAAATTTTATTTGAACAGAATGTTGCATATCTGACCAAAAATGCTGAAAACCACTTGTTGGATTTAAGTTTCAGTTCTCCACTAGAATTCTGTTCTTGAGCCTCCCTTTGCAGAAGTAAACGGATAGCCATGGGTAATCCTTGAATCTGAGAATTGGTTTTAAGGAGCTAATGCTAAAAAAAATCTTGGAGAAACCGTACTTTATAAATCATAAGACATTACAGAAAACTAAGAAGATGTTAGTACATTAAATTTGTTTTGGAACAACCTCTTTTCCTCCTGTTTGCCCCCCCCCTCCCCACCAAAAAGCAGACCAACAGAACCTGTTTGGGGATTCTGTGAATCCCCCACTCCCACCCACTAGATTCACTGTGTGACCTGCAAGGTCCTGCCTCTCCTGACACTTAGTCAAACATGAAAGAAGACTGCGGGGGCAAGTTCCAGCTCTATCACTTATTTGTTGTGTCATCATAAATAAGTTTCTTAACCCAGTGGATACTCTTTCCCCAGGCATGACATAAAAGTATGGATGCATCTGTGTAAAATTATGAGGACTATGAGATATAATGAATGCAAAGGATTTGTTATCGGGTAATGATTTAAGATATTGTCCTTTCTGGTTTTATGTTATTTGACTTGGTAAATCATGAGACAAGAGATAGGAATAAGATACGCAAAACACACACACACACACACACACACACAAAACAAAAAGCCCTCCCAAAAGGGAGATTCCATCATCCAAGAGCTTTGGGAAAAACCACATTAGGTGGGTTTTTTCATGGTGGGAGTATTGTGTTTCAATATTACTGATTTCAAAGGAAGATATTTAATGCAGCATTTCCCAAATCTGCTTGATAGTGGAACACCTATCTGCTGGGTGTCTGCAGGGTGGCAGGGTCCCATGGAGAATTTCTGTGATGTATTGTGCAACTATCACCACAATCACTTTAGAACATTTTTTTTTTTTTTTTTACATTTGAGGAGGGGTAAGGGGGCATACTATTCAACCCAACTCAGAATCCATTAGCAGCCACTCCCATTCTTCCTTAACCAGCCCATCCTTCTCTGCCCTACTGCCCTAAGGCAACTAGGATTCTATTTTCTGCCTCTATGGATTTGTCTATTCTAAACATTTCATATACATAGAAACATGTGATTTTTGTGACTGGCTTTCTTCACTCAGTATTTTCAGGGTTCATGGTGGTGTGACATGAATCAGGACTTCATTCCTTTTGTGGCATAACACTAACATTCAATCGTGTAAACAAAAACAAAAACAAAAACTTTCTGTGAAGATAGGCACGTTTCTATCTGCTCTGACCAACATGGAATCCATTAGCAGCCCTTGAAAAGTGTTTAGTAGGACTAAGAACCCGACTTTAAATTATAAATCAATTAATTTCTAATTTAACGTTAGCCACACATGGCTCGTGGCTACCCCCCCAGACAGCGTGGATCTAGAGAGTGTTTCAGGACCATGCTGCAGCTGTGCCAACCACCGGGCAAACCGTCAGAAGCTAGCAGGACCTGGGGAAGCAGGTGGAGGCAGGCAGCATCAGGTCTGCTCACTTTGTTCACAGAAGGAAAAGTCATGAATGACAGTGCCTAACCTAGGTGGGTTTACTGAAAAGCTACTGAAGCTTAAGTTCCAGTGATTTTCCCTTGCCTGGGTCAATCTACACTCCTACGGTTTCACATGGTCATGTATTTTATTATAAAAATTTCAGCAGCAAGTGTTAGCCATCATTGATAAGAACAGCTTTATGGCTGTAATTTCCATCACGTAATGCTTTCTCTCAGGTTGATTGGTGACTGTGCAGCTGTAAGCTTCTTTGGAGTCTGGGTAATGAGAAGTTGAGTTGATGATACACCATGAGTCTGAGTGAAATACATTTACATGGTTCAGGGTCACTTTTGTGTACATGAAAGTTATTTCTAGTCATTCCAACGTAGGAATGGTTTTCAGTAACACTCCTAATGCTGTAAGCTCAAAAAGCATGTATGAAAATCTCAAATGCCTTTACATTTGACAGCTGATATATGAAACAAACTTTCAACAAGTTGTCATAAATTTGAACAAAATCCTAAAAATTTACCTGACCTTATAATAGTGAAGCCCAAAGAAACTTCTTTTGATTATCTTTAATGGAAAAAAGATTTTAAGCAACATTATCAGAAAAAAGATCAAATTACCTTTTATTCTCTCTACAGAGAATGTTACAAAAGCATCATCATAAAAGACATGATCAAATAAAGCCAAAAGAAAAAAAATATTTGAGTTATAATTATTACAGAAATATGAAAGTTAATTTTGTAAAAAAAAAAAAAAGTACATTGTTTTCTGGATTGGGGGACTTTTTAAAAAGTTTGAGTTTAATATGAGTTCTTTCCTTTTCTTTCTTTCCTTTTTTTTTTTTTTAATATTTATTTGACAGAGAAAAACACAGCTAGAGAGGGAACACAAGTAGGGGGATTGAGAGAGGGAGAAGCAGGCTTCCTGCTGAGTAGGGAGCCCAATGCTGGGCTTGATCCCGGGAGCCTGGGATAACGACCTGAGCCTGAGGCGGATGCTTAACAACTGAGCCACCCAGGCGTGCCTCCTTTTCTAAATAAATACTATTTTGAATTCAACATTTTGTTTATAATTTTGTATGATTTTTTTTAAAGCAGGCATGCCAAATTCTATAATTTTTAGTATCTATAAATCTAGATAAGTTTATGGATGTCATTAAAAAAAAAATCTTATCATATGCCAGGCATCAGTTAGAACATATTGCATGTCTTACCACATTGAATTTTCTTACAAGCCCTGTGGAGGAGGTCTTATTTTATCTGTTTTTTTTTTTTTTTCCACCAAGATGAAGGACTAAGTCAGAAATGTTGCCTGAATTTACAGAGCTAGTAAGTAGAACTCAACTCAAACCTGCAATGACTTCTTCCAACTAAGAAGTAGAAGGTAGCAGCAAACTATGCCTCTTTTGTAATGATGAAAGTAGGAAAAGCCCCTACAAATCACAAAAATAACATTTTTATATTATTTTATTTTTTAATGATGATTTATTTTATTTTTTCAATGTTCCAAGATTCATTATTTATTTTTATTTTTAAAAGATTTTATTTGTCATGGCTACCTGGGTGGCTCAGTCAGGTGTCTGGCTTCAGCTCAGGTCATGTTCCCTGGGTCCTGGGATCGAGCCCCACATCGGGCTCCCTGCTCGGCGGGGAATCTGCTTCTCTCTCTCCCACTCCCCTTGCTTGTGTTTCCTCTCTCGCGCTGTTGCTCTCTGTCAAATAAATAAAAAAATGTCAAATAAAAAAATAAAATCTTTAAAAAAAAGTTATTTGTCAGAGAGAGTGCAAGCATGCTCAAGCAGGGGGAGTGGCAGCAGAGGGAGAAGCAGACTCCCGGCAGAGCAGGGACCCTGACATGGGGCTGGATCCCAGGACCCTAAGATCATGACCTGAGCCAAAGGCAGACACTTAACCAACTGAGCCACCCAGGTGTCCTCCAAAATAACGTCTTTTTTTTTTTAATATTTTCTTTATTTATTTGATATATAGAGATCACAAGTAGGCAGAGAAGCAGGCAGAGAGAGCAGAGGAAACAGGCTCCCTGCTGAGCAGAGAGCCCGATGGGGGCCTTGATCCCAGGACCCTGAGATCATGACCTGAGCTGAAGGCAGAGGCTTTCACCCACTAAGCCACCCAGGCGCCCCAAAATAACGTCTTTTTAAGAAGTGATTTAAAAAAAAAATTCTGGAAGACAAAAATTGTAGAAGAAATTAAATTCCAGAAAGGGGGGGATGGGAAACACAAAACAACACCTTTCCTAGGCTAGCAGAATCCCTGCTTTCTTTCCTGGGGGCATTTCTCCAGTCTAGGCACAGGCTGGAGATGAGGCAGAGAGACTGCTGAGCAAAAGAAAAGCAAGTGGAACTTCTGACAGCTCTCTGGGCTGGCATGAGGGGTTTAAACAGGGAGGAGACCCAATGCTTGGCTGATTTTCTCCACAGCATCTGTTGAGTGCTGCAGTGGTTAAGGGAAGCTAGAAAAGAGAGTGAAGCCCCACAGTCTTGCTGGGCTTTAAGTCAAAGTCCTGTGCTGTGTTGTTTGTTGGTCACTCTAACTCTATCATCATCTATTGTGAGAGCATGAGGCCATGAAGTACTTCTCACCTTACCTTTTAGAAGTATTTCAGTGGGCTCTGTTGTCTGGCCATCGGAAACAGTGGCGTTGTGGACTTTCAGTCGCATGTCTTTATGTTGAGAAGGTGCCCAGGTACGGAGCTAATTGCTGGGTCATAGAGAGATCAGTATAGCCATTCTACCAAATAGCAGGAGAGACCGGTCTTTAATGTCTTTAGCTTTGCAATAGATTATTTAGCCTCCCTGAGTTACAGCTAAGTTATAGCTATAAAATTGACCTCATTACCACATATCTATATATTCACTTATTTATTTCTTTATGTACCTGAGGAGACAGAAAGTGGGAATTCATATGGAGAAAAGAATATAAAATAGAAAAAAGATACAGAAACAAAGAAAAGAAAAATGCAATTAAAAAAATATATGAAGATGGGTATTATGTTAACTCTACAGAAATAGAGTAAAAATGAAGAGATGTAGGTTTTGGAATGTATCAATGTAACCTTCTGTGTGCATTTTTTTTTTTTTGATCAGAGCAGAAAAACATATTTCTGGAAAGATACCTTTGTTTACTTGGTGTATTTTTTTTCTTAAATTAGTTGGTGCCTTTGATGTATTGAACATGTTCTTTTAAGTGTGTTGACAGTCAAAGAGAATGTGCATCTGAAAATTATTTCAAGTATTAGAAGTAAACAAGATGTCAGTCTCTGCAAGACAAGAGGAAAGGAGAAGAAAAGCAGATCTATACATATGGAAAAGAGTTTTATAGATCAGGAGGGGAGCAGAGTGTGCACACCTGTGGTGGGTGGTAAACCTGCCCCCACCTTGCAGTTTCCTTTGCAACATGGTACTTTATGATACATGTATCAGGATAATTTACTTTTTAATTCTTCTCCAATTTGGACCCTTACTGTCTGGTCTTAAACTGCTTTTTGTCTAATCCTGGAATGTCAGAGCCCAGAAAAAAATTGCAGTGATCACTTACTATATAGGCCTTCATTTTACATTTGAAACAGACTGGGCCCTTACAAAAGGAATATGACTTACTGAGGGAGGCCACAGACAGGGCCTCTCATTTCCTCTCCTCCCACACATTCCTTCCTAGTTCTGCCTGCTCTGCTGTTTGGAGGAGTATTTCTTCCCAATAGGATATATATATTAAGGATTGCTGTTGCTTTATTATTTTTCTGCAGTGTTTAACTTTGTTTTCTCTTCTCCTCCTGTTCCTAAGTGGGATGACTCTTGAACAATGGAGCAGAGCCCCAAGTCCTTGTAGCTTTTATTTATTAGGAGGAATTCTCTAAAATTCAGACAGGAAAAACATTCAAATAGAATTACAAAATCAAAATAAAATTGTATTTAAAAAAATGCGAATAGACTTGAGAGATCATGAAGTCTTCATATCAGTGATGGGAAAACTGTCTCAGAGATTTCTAGGCTGTTAGCCAAGTCCATGTCAATCAGGAGAGGCACAACCTATGTAAGAATTCAAATCATTTTACTCCCAAGAAATCTGGTTTAAAACTGAGGCTCTACAGTGAATAAAGAACTGTTCGATGCAGCAGAGGAAATAAGGGTGTTAGTCTCTACCCTTTAAGATCCCAGTAGAGATGAGCCAGTTATAGTACATAGGGCATTTTCAGTGGAAGTACTGTTTGGGAGGCTATAAACACCACTCAAAGTCAGGTGTGTGTGTGAGAGAGAGAGAGAGAGAGAGATTGGTATTGAGAGATATTTCAGTAAGTGCCCACTTCATGCCAGACCCGTAATAAAGAAGATACAGTGTTGAGTGAGACAGATACTGTTTATGATCTGGTCGGAAACAAAAACTGGAAAGTGAAAACAGAGAAATGACTAAGGCCATCTACGTAGGTAGGTGATCATCAGGGGGTTTCTTACAGGTACAAGAAGGATGATGACAGGGCAAAATATGATTTTAGAAGAAGGGAAAACTCAAGCATTTTGAGAGGTGCTGTAGTTTGATGAGGAAAGAGTGCTCAAGAATAGTGCTTTTCTCCCTTGCTCGCAGATTCCATGTTACTATGCTATGCACACGCATAGATAAAGTGGTCTCTTTTTCACTCCCTTCTCTGTGGGTTTCATTTCTAGTCACACTCTCAGCTGGTTAATTCTCTTCTCTCTAAGATCAGAGATTAGATACAGCCTGGATTTATTGCTGGAAGACGTAAAAAGAACTATCTCTATCAGGGATTCAAATGATTAAATATCCCACCACAGAAATACTTTTAACTTCCCATATAGCAGAATTTCACTTGCCTTCAGATACCAGAGCTGGTGCTACCCCAGGGCTCTGAGTCATGGGGAGCAAGGGCGGGAGCAGGGGGATGCAAGCAGCAAGGAGAACAAGAAAGGCCAGGAATAAGAAACAGGGATGTATTTAAAATGGAGAAAGAGAGGCTGTCAGAGGGAAAGGACAGAGACAAGGATGGTAGAGAACATAAGGAGACGTGAGTAGCATGGAAGAAGCACTGTTTCTGGTAGCCTTGGACTGAAATGGGAGGATTAAACCAATTAATCATGGGAACAAAAGCAAAGAATAGAAGAGAAAATGGCATTATGCGTCCTTCCTGATCTACTCCCTCTATAACTTATCCGCAATTTTTATATCTAAGAACTCTGCACCTTATGTTACAGAATCATAGAACTGGAGTACCTGGAACAGCCCTTTTAAAAGAGCATTTATTTTAGGTGTTGCACGCTGCAAGCTGGTGGCCCCATTTGTATTTCGTTAGGCTGAAATCCTCCCTAAGGTGTTGTATGACCATCACGTTTTGCATATAACAGAAATTCAGCCTTCTCTTGAAAACTCTAGTAGATCTGGTAATGCTTGGCTTCCACACCCACACGTATGATTAGTTGAAGTCAAGTGCCAGCCGTTCCTTGACTTAAGGCAAGGTCCGCCATTCCTGGTTCTCTATAGCACCTGCCTGCTTTGTCCCTGCGATGCCCTGGAGTAGGCTACTTAGGATTTGGTCTAATCCATCTATCTCCCAGCTCCTGAAACTGAACAAATCTATATGTATCATGCCCATAGAAAACAGAGCCCAAAGCCACACAGTGAGTCTACCACTACCGCTACCTCCCTGTCAACTTGAGTTTGAGGCCCTTTGTGATGAGGGCATTCCACACACTAGGCCTCTTGTCACAGCTCAGCTTCTCATGTCATCTGCAGGGTCATCCCAAGTTTCCATCCATCTTGGATCATTGGCTTCAGCTTTGAGATTTCAAAACCATCTCTGAGTTAGGAGGGACCTCACAGTATACTTAGACCATCCATCACATTTCACAGATAAAAACACAGAGGTCTCTCATGTTGACTCAATTTGCTCGGGTCAGACTGGTCACGAATTAGAGCACCTGACATCAGAGTCCGAGTCTCCTTCCTCTTAACCCCATGCTATCTGTCAACAAACCCCAGGACCCTCCAGCGCTTGCATTTGACATTTTTTCCCCCTCAGTCCTTCATTGCACTCCCTGCTTCAGTTCCCAGCTGTCTAGTGCCTCCCCCTTCTTGCCCTCCTCTTTCTATTCTATTAGACTTAATTGTACCATGATTTCCTCCCAAATTTTCTAATTTAATCTGATGTTGACTTTGACACAGTATTATTTTCCTTGATCTTTTGCTGTAGTACTTACCATCTGTCCTAAGAATCTAAATGATTCTTTTTGCTTGGTTTTGTTTTATTCCATCTACCTCTCCTATTCCTCCCTCCCACTCTCGTTCTATTTCTTTCTGCATCTCCCTCTCCCAACTTCCTATTGTCTTTTCTTTCTGGCTCTTTCTCCTTTTTTCTTTCTGTGCCTGCTTTTCTCTTTCTCATCATTTCTTCTGTCTTATTGTCTCCTAATAGAGGCTAGCCTCCCTTCTGTCTTATTTATGAAAATTTCAGGCCCCTTTCTTTTCTCCAAGGAAAAGAGGGGATAGGTTACAGATATAGGAAAAGCACATATTCTCAGTCCCAGTTCTCATTCCCTATGTGGGGTATGCAGGAGCACTTGCCTTACACACCAGTGCATTGTCCGCATAGTTTCTCCCTGTCTCAAAGACAGATGTTGCCTTTTTCTCCTCTCATATTTTTGGCCCTTATACAGATGCCTTCGCTCTTTAGACTTTGCACTAATCATGGGTAAGATTCTAGGAATCTAGAGTGGGGTTTATTGCCTGTCTGCTCTCCATAGCTTGGAAGAGATCCATAATAATGTAACTTGATAGATCAGGGTTCCTTTCTATCCTCACAAAGAAAATGGTCCAAGGAAAATAATGGTGAAAGATTGGGCTAGAGAGGTAAGGAGTTAGATCATGAACAAAAGTAAGTGTGAAATGGTTTATATGTCAAAATGACCAAGCTATTTTTTTCTATTCTGTCCTCTTCTAGATTTTCAGAAAACAATTTTATTCTATGAAAAAGAACCAGGAGCACTGAGAGGATGGGAGGGAAAAAAAGGACCTGATGGGAGAGAGGAAAGCATCACAGGAGTGAACTGGGTTTTTGCTAGTAGGTCTTGAAGAGTTTAATTAAGGAATAAATTGAAACCAACATAGTAAGTGGGGGGTTAGATTTGAATGCCTGTCTTTATCTTCTCATGTATGGATACTCAGTGATTAGTAATAATCAGATCATTACTAAGTATAAAATCCACTGTTAGGTTTGAAAAACAATTCAGAGTTTAAGAAAGATTTCTCCCATGTCCTGTTTTATTCTATTCATGGCCCTGATCCTAACGATAAAATTAAAGGGAATGGGAGGCTCCATTCTACCTCCAAAGCTTGAATCTATAGGCCATTCAATTAAGAGGTCTTTTGCTACTAGGATGAGGTTGAAAAGATGACTGAGTAGTTTCTGAATTCAACACTCCCAACTTCCCAGATGAAATCAGAAGTAAATGGGCCTGTGTATAAACTGTCGTATGCCCTCAGGCCCCAATTAGCTAGAGATTAGCCTTCCAAAACACTTTGAAGAACAATTTGCTGTATAATGATCATATCCACTGTCATTTTTAAAAACTGACAATTTTCCAGGCACACACAGCATATTTTCATTCTCCATTCAAGGTTTTAATACCCTCATATTTGAATATGAGGAAATAGAGGCTCAGAGAGGTGCACTGATTTGTTGGGGTCATTCAGCCATTGATTGGGGGGGCATTTTAGTTCAAACCCAGGTCTACTCATTCAAAATTCATTTTTTTCCCTATAATACTATACTGTCTGCCTTGTCTGTGGGATATGGGTGGAGGAGGAAAGGTGAAAAATATGACCGGGGCACCTGGGTGGCTCATTCATTAAGTGTCTGCCTTCAGCTCAGGTCATGACTCCAGGGTCCTGGGATCCAACCCCGCATCAGCTCCCTGCTCAGCAGGAAACCTACTTCTCCCTCTCTCATTCCCCTTGCTTGTGTTCCCTCTCTCTGTCTGTCTCAAATAAATAAAATCTTAAAAAAATATGACCTTATGTCAGATTATTTTATATTGTTTCTCCTTAAATTATTCCTTTGTCTTGTCTCTTCCATAAACAATTCATTAGCATAGCGTAAGAATTATTCAGTAAATTATGATGATATCTTTACTGAGATTACTCATTCTGAAGGCAATGGACTGGTTCTTCCCTGTGGCCTCTTCAAGTTGGAAAATTTCAGGTGGATTTCAGGAGAGATGTGTAGAATGAATATCTTTTACAGAGGAAAAAAAAAATCCACTTATCAAGTCATCCTCATCCTATCAGGACACCTGCTGGATTGCAGTCAAATTGCCAATGAATAATTAAAAGCTGATTTCCATAAAGTGATTTGCCATCTTTATTGGTTTCTGAATCACTCTCAGATGAACTGCTCCTCAGAGGGATATTGGCTGGCTTTAACAGGTTTGAAGCCACACACAATGGCCAAGCAGGAGTCTCCAGTGTCCAGAAAAGGCGATGCAGGTGCAAGACTCAAAGTATATTGCTGGTTATGGGGGGCAGAGAAAGCCCTTTGGAGCTTATTGAACTGAGCACAGGAGGTGGTAACAAAGTTCAAAGATATGAGGCACATGGAATAAGTGGTAGATGCTAAAAAGCACCTCTGTGGTTTTTAAACCATAGATATTCCATGGAGCTGCAAAGAGAATAGGGAATTTCTGACCCCATTCTTCAACTATGTCCATTCTGTTGAAGTTGGAAGAGACCTTAAATTAAAATCATTTGGTACCTTTTCAGGCTACTTGGAGCCCCAGATTTTTTATTTATTTTAGCAAGCAAAGATCTTTTAGAATCCAGCAGTGTAAGACCAGTATGAGTAGAGCTTCTTGAAGTAGACTGAGTGGCTTTTTTGGGGGGTGGAGGCAAGTATTGAGGTCAATTTGTAATCTTTTTTTTTTTTTTAAGATTTTATTTATTTATTTGACAGAGAGAAACACAGCTAGAGAGGGAACACAAGCAGGGGGAGTGAGAGAGGAGAAGGAGGCTTCCCACCGAGCAGGGAGCCTGATGCGGGGCTCAATCCCAGGACTCTGGGATTATGACCTGAGTTGAAGGCAGATGCTTAGTGACTGAGCCCCTCAGGTACCCCCAATTTGTTTATTTTTATAAAAAATTTAAACACGTGTAGTTTTTGACACAATTATTCTACTTCTAGTATTCTCCCCTCCAGCAAAGCATATATCTGCACAAAATGGGCACAAATACAGTCTTTGCAGTGTTCCTTGTCATACCAAGAGGAGGATATGACTTACTGATAAAATCCAAATAAGTTATGTAAGTTTTTAAACAAATGACCAAAATGTATAAGCAAATATCAAAAGATGTATCAACTGCTGTTAGTTTTTCAGTGTACATAATACCTTCATTATAAACGTACTTCTAAAGCTACTTCATATATGTGTGTAAACATATGTACATAAGTGTGTACACTTATATAGACACGTGCATGCAATGTTGTGACCACTGGAGAGGAAAACAGACTTAAAGCAGTTCACATGCTAAAACTTATTGTTTCTATTTCCAGGTTGAAATAATTTTTTAAATTTTGTACAAATTTAGCAGCACCTAGGTGGCTTTGTTGGTTAAGCATCTGACTCTTGGTTTTGGCTTAGGGCATGATCTCAAGGTTGTGAGATAGCACCATGTCCAACTCCTGGCTGGATGTGGAACCTGCTTAGGATTTTTTCTCTCTCTCCCCACACCCCATCTTTGCCCCTCCCTCCACTAATTTTTTTTGAACCTATAATTTTCTCTGTATTGCTTTTATAATTTTGTGACTGGATTTTTTTTTTTTTTTGAGCAACACTCCTCTGATCAATTTTTCTTTTTTTTTTTAAGATTTTATTATTCATTTGAGAGCACAAGTGGTAATTGCAGCGGAAAGGCAGAGGGAGAGCAAGAAGTAGACTCCCTGATGAGCAGGGCATGTGAAGCAGGGCTCCATCCCAGAACCCCGAGATCATGACCTGAGCAAAAGGCAGTTAACTCACTGAGGCAATCCAGGTGCTCCTTAGT